>JAVQKG010182212.1:0-23218 GCA_036025885.1 Hypseleotris bucephala
GTGTGTGTGTGTGTGTGTGTGTGTGTGTGTGTGTGTGTGTGTGTGTGTGTGTGTGTGTGTGTGTGTGTGTGTGTGTGTGTGTGTGTGTGTGTGTGTGTGTGTGTGTGTGTGTGTGTGGTAGTTTGTTCCGGCCACTGCACATATGCAAACATCTGCATATCACCACCACCGCACCATTTATCCCCGCAACATTAAATCCATTTACCTCTCACATGGCACACGTCTAAATCTGGGGCCCACTAATTAAATGCCATTCTCTTTCTCCATTAGACAGATAATTAAGTAGGAAACTGCCACTCGTCTCGTTGCTCTTTTACACTGGAATAAATGGGGGGCTAAAATGCATGCTACCTTGACTGTGTATTTTAGTCTTATCATCCAGTGTGTCTTCCCGTTGGACCAAAAATATTCAGTGTGTTAAATAAAGCAAAGATATTTTTGCACATTGAAAGAGTAAACCTCAATAATGCTAGTTGGTCACCAGAAATACAACAAAATTCTTCCCCTTCAAGTTGAATTTTGTTTAAGAAAGGTTGGCAATTCTATTCTTGCTCCAACCTGTTCATACTTCACCCACCTTGGTTGTATGGATGTGTTTGTGCATTTCATTGTGGTATTACTGTAATTGGTGGTATGGCGGCCCTGTGTCTGTCAGTTTGCCCCTTAGGCAGCTGTGGCTACAGAGATGGCTTACCACCAACAGCATGTCAGCTTAGTGAATGAATAATAAGGCAGTCTGCATCCTTAAAAATCACTTTATGAATCAAACCCACTATTATTATTAACTCTAATCTTTTTTAGAATTAAGTGGTGGACATTCTGGTGTGAAATCTGAATGAACCCAGATATTTTGGGCACTATTCCAGTGTATTAACTAAGATTAGGGACGCCATTGAATATCAAATGTAAACATGTATCAGAATCCTGTTAGCTAATCTACAGAGCCATGAAACCGAAGTAGGATGAGATGAGATCAAGCGATAGCAGATTCCAAGACAAATACTCTTTGAACATGAAACTAGTGCAACTTGTACAAAATCTGCTTCTTTTAATCTTCCTCAAAGCTAACTTTAGAATGTAGGTTAATTAAAGCAGTGTCTTCCTTTATTTGAAGCGCTCGGATTAATATCTACAAGTAAATAGTTTTTCATAAAAGCTTGCGGTGCTACTTCAAAATCAGTGTTTGTGCATGTTACCGAGACCTTGTGAACGTCACAAATTTAGAAACACTTCCCTCACATGTTTTTGTTCTCTTTTTCTGTTACTGAATATAGTTCAGGGATATTACACATTATTTTTCTATCTTATCTGTCCCACCTTTTTTCAGCACACATCGTCCAAGCCTTGTTAAACCTTTTGCCACAGCTGCTTTGAGGCAGACATGGCAGCCATACCATGCCTACAGTTTCTACCACAATACACCACTGATGTCTGTCTTGCCCAAAGACATAAGGGCAGAAGGAACTTGTCTACGTTAAAATCAAACTGCCAACCTTGAACATAGAGGTTGTAGTAGGTTCACATTCTGTCGCAAATTTTTGTAGTAGTAAATCTCCCCATTATTCCAGTGCCAGAAAGAATGCCAGTCTAGCCTTGAATATGAGTAACATGTGATCCAGTGTCTGTGAGAGCCTGGAGCTGTCGTCAGCAGGCCCAGTGTACAGAGACTTTCAGAGGCAGATGTTCCAGCTCAGGGTTGACTGCTCTCGCCCAGGCCCATCAGGGATTGCACTTAGCTCGAATCGGCAAAAAAAAGGACCCAGGAAGACCTAAGTCCGGAGTTATTTTAGCACCGCTCACTTCTTCCATTAGGCGCAGCTGAAATATTGACGCTTCCTTGCTCTTTTCGCTGCCTCCCTGCATGTACATTGCATCAAGGCAGGGATTAGTCATGCTATAGTCTTTTGTTCCCCCCTAATAGCTTTTGTCTCTCAAGTGCAAGGGTTAGAATATAAGAGTTCAGCCCATGTCTACTGTTATGATTTTCAACACCGCAAAATTACTACTGTCATTACTACAATTGGGTACGATTTAAATTATTATATTAAGCTATTATGGTAAAAAGGTTTAATCTACCCTGAAATCAATCAGAAATGCCTAGAAGTTTTAATCATCCTTCACATAATTTAGGAATTCTGAGAAAACTGAACAAAAGAGAGGGTAATCTTATATGGAAGAAATTATAGCAGGTCCATTTCACCTATTCAAGTTGAGTGCCTTGGAGTCCTTCCCAGCAAATGTGGGTTTTAAGAAAAGCATGGGTGTCCTCATTGTAATTCAAGAGGATGACACTCTTCACTTGTCAATCACAAAATGAAAATGATGCCAGTTGGATTTCCTGAAGACATTATTGGGCCTGACATATTTTGGCCAAAGAATGTAACTGAGGATTTGTCCATTTATAGAAACCATGCCCAACCATCCACCATTAGTTTATGTAAAAAATTGTACTGATTTCACAATAATATTAGCCTATATATTTTTACATTACACATGGACAGTCAGTGGCACTCACTAGTCTCGGAAGAATTGACATACTACGAGTTCGATTTAGGGTTCCTATTACATGGTACATTTCCATTTAACTATTAAACCTCACACTCTAATGTATTGATTTAATTAGAATAGCCTTCATTCAATGTACCATCAAGATCCTGTCTCATAAGTCCACCCAAAGTTGAATTAGGTCCGCTGAAAGGCTTTTAATGTGAAACATCTGCAGCCAATGTTGAGTCTGAGAGCAGCTAAATGAGATTAAGTGAACTGATTGGAATTAATTGGTGACAAACAGGATGCTGGAGTGGGATGTATACTAGGGATGTACATGTAGTAGATGTCGAAACAATACCAGACAAACATCAATTACGCTTATTTATTGGATTTATTTGGACTCATTCAATATCTGTTTGAGTTTTTATCGTAGGTTTGTTTTCCTGTAAGAATATTATATTCAATGGACTTTCTTCAGAGCTTTGCAATAAAAGTGCACTCAGAAATAAACTGAAAATACATAATAATGGATAAAGGATAGAATAAAATATAGTAATACAATCCCTTACGTCTACATTTTATTTACAATAGACCATTAACCATAAGACATTTTACAATGAATGAAAAATAAGAGCTTGCCAATATATGTTATGGGTGGTTTCTATAGGTTCCAGCCAGAATACATGATGGACTATGGTCAGTAAATCGAAAGATTACACACACAGACAGCCAACCATTTACTTAATAATAACTTTATGTTAATTTACTGTAACATGCAACATAACTTCATATCACAGTTGGATTTGTATCACCACATTGCCCACCTCTATCCACAAATTGCAAGCACATTTACTTTTTCTCCACGTCCTACCATTGTCCTCTCCAAATAGTCATGTCTCTTGCCTCTTTTGACCCCCATGCGTTGCCGCCTTTTTCCACCTTTGCTGAAAAGTGACCTCAAACCCAAGCATCCATTCCATCCACAGCTGGGGAAGGGTGAGAGCGCTCTATACAGCCATAATTACTCTCCTCCATATTCATGAGAGAGCAGCCATGTGAAATGTCATTGTTTCCAGCGCGCTTTGTCCTACCACAGGCCAGTTCTAATTGGTGCCGCACAGGTAGTTTAAAAAAACGGCAAAAAAAAGAGGCTGGGATGGTGGTCAAAGGGGCCCGTGGATGAATTTTATCACCCCAGAACAGTATCGGCACCGGGCCTCGCTAGGGCAGGGATGGCCGGTGTTCAGTTACCCAGGGGTAATAAAAAATATCCTCAGTTTCATTTATACCCCAGCTGGTGAGGCATGATATCGTTATTGGAATGCAGTATATTCAAGGTTATTATGTTTTTAGTGGCAAGATGGTAGAGAGCTATGTAAGGGTGGTGATGTGTGAAAATATTTAATTCAGCATTTTTTAAATTTTTGAATATTTTAAAATTGTTTCATTGTGTTTTAAAGCTACTTGAATTATTTTGAGCAAGGCAAAGGTTTCTTTCAAATGTCGTACATAACTTGCTCAGTAAATTAAAATGATTTAGTTTTCCAGAAAGTAGACTTGCAATTGTCTACTTTCGTTTTAATGGGACTCACTTCATTGAGTCTTTAATGTAGTGGGTGCATGTAGTGGGTTGTGGTGCATTTACAACATCACAGTAAGCTAATGGATGTGTAGACTTTAGTTTTGACCAAGAAAATACCAGCTGTAACCAGTGTACATTCAGTCAATCTGAATTCATTTTCATTCAAACTAACAGACTATACATATAGTGTATATGTCAAAAGATTGCCATTTTCTTACATAGCAATTAGCATACCTACTGACCCAAACTGTGAAAAATGTAGGTTTCTGAAAGTTCTTTTGACATAAATGCAAGCACTGCTTTTTTGATTACATCACTCCACTGCAGGTCTATATTTACCTTCATAACACACTGCTTTAAGATGACTGTATGTCGTCCTCTATGCATTATCTCATCTGCTTTCCTCTCGGGAGGTGACCTAAGACATCTTGCCACATCACCGGCTCCGATTGTGCGGTGACAGCAGTGTGGTCAGAGCGCACCTGGCACATACCTGCTGCATACCGACATCTGTTTGCGGTGCTCCATTAGCTGTGTTTTGATGCAAAGGCACATATGACTGCACCTACACTCACTCAGGCTGGCAACCCTTTCACTGAGCTGAGGGAAATGAGGCAGAGATAAGAGAGACAGGGATATGGTACTGTATGCTGATGTGGTTTTCAATCTGCTGTCTGCATATGTGCTGTGTCAGAAGTACACATAAAAGCAGCTCTATACATGTACAATAGGAAATACATTGTCAATAGTGCCTTTCCTAAAAACATTTCCTGGAACCTTTTTTTCCATTAAAAATATTTACATGGGATGAGATTAATCTGTGTTCATAATTCTGGCATATTTACTATGAAGCTTTTGCTCATGTTGATTAACGTGCATTGTCCTAAATAACTAAATGAAATAAATAAATAATTCCACCTCAAAGGTCGGAGTAATGTATTCAAATTATGTATAAGGTAGTGTGAACTGCACTCCATCTCCTGTCCATTAGGAGGTGCTAGGCAGAAGCTGAAAGCCAAACAAGCACAATGACACCATTACCACCAACGACTTTCTGCAGAAGAAATAGGGGCTAAAGTTTTAGGTCTGAAAGTTGGAATTTTTGGATTTTTTGTGCTGATAATATCTAAGTAGTAAATAAACAAATACATTTATTTCGAGCACCTGTAGCTCAGATGGTTGAGCAGATTGCGCATCAGCAGAAAGGTTGGCAGTTCGATTCCTATTCTTATCTGTGCATGCTATTGTTATCTCCTCGAGCAAGACACTTTACGTACTGTATTTTGCCTGAGTAAAATGAGTCTGTGTGATTGATTTGTTTTGTCTCTGCCAACCTGCTCCTGGACAACTGCAGCCAGAGAGGGAGAGTCCCACCACCAGTGTGAAGTGAATTAAATGATTTTCTTCATAAAACATTTACAATTTTGTGCTCAACATGCCTTTTGGACTGATATAAAAGTAGATTATATAGTTTAAGCAGATGTTTTGTTCTTGTTGTATCATTACGACCATCCTCCTAAATTCACTCCAGTGGCTAAATGTGAATGTACTTATGTGGTAGTAGGAGTAGTAGGTGATTGTTCTACACATGATCTGCCACTCAACCCTCAAAGTGGCCTGAGGGTGACGCACGTGGGTTGACAACCAGGTGTGATCCATTCAAGTGCTCTGCTGCCTCTCGCTGTAGCTTTTGTCCAAAACAAGCAGAATGAAGGTGACGTGAGGGGGCTGTTGTTAGTGAACACTTAGCAGCACACTTGAATGCACAATTATGCTACTATTGTGCATTGTAGTTCTGTCACAAGTGGAGTGGAATCTTGGACAAGAGCATCGTGGCATTTACTAAATATGTGACTAGTCTCGTGTAACTTGTAGTTTTTTTTTGTTTTTTTTTACATTTTTGTTAGTTTTGAAGAATATTGCACTACAGGTCATCTTTATCCCACAAGTAGTGTGTGTAAAATGATGTCCATAAAGTAATGTTGGTCTCTAACTAGTATATGGTATGTGTGATGTACTGAGAAAATGTTGTACTTAACATTCTATTGAAAAGAATTGTTAGTGTCACTGTACATACAAATCTTAATATGGCTTGTATATGCAATGTGCATATTAGGTATTTTTATATTATACAATATAATATAAAAGTCAATTTGACCTGCTAAAACAAAAGGCAAGGGGAGGTTTAAAAACATTACAGCAACAGGGCTAGGTCATTTAGCGAGAGAGTATAAAGCTGACTGAATGCTTGTTGCAGTGAACTCAAGACCTTGTAGCACACACATTGCAGCTCTGTGCTAATTGTGTTTTTGTTTATCTTGCACACTGCACGTAACTCTGAGAAGCAAATTAATGCTTTTCTTCAGTAAATGCCTTAGCAGAATAACCTTGGGGGCAGTATTTTGACATGCAGGTATTTAAGACGGCTCCACACTTTAGCCTATATGGTGCATTGGTTTACTGGATGAATTTTTGTACAGTATCTTGTTTATTGCTTGTGATAAATGCAACACAGTATAGAAATGACAGTGTACAATGGGTTCACCTTGCACCTGATGTTCTATTGCATTTGTGAGTGAACTTAGTACCTATAGCTTGTGTATTCAATCATCTTCTTCTGCTTAGGGTGGGCACTCCCTGAGCAACAAGCAAAGACATGTGCTTGACAGTCATTCACCCACTGTATATTCATTAACTTCTCTGACTTGGTGATTTTCTTGGACATTTCATACATTTAGGCAGTGGGAGGAAGCAGAAAGAACACAGTGTAACGCTGTGAGGACATAGGACTGTACGGAGACAACTTTGCCACCATCTGCCTCTTAACATAAGTTTAGTTTTTTTAGACTTATAAGAATGAGTTCTGAGAAATTTACCAGTACAAATTTAATTTTAACTCATAACTAAATCATCTAAATTAGGTATTCATTGTGCATCCAAACTAAAGTAAATTCACATTTGTGTTTTCTGTTTGCTACTCCACTGTCTGCCTTGTCTGTCAAAGCATATAAAAGTGGGAATAGCCCTCAAATATGACATGCTCTTCTCAATAGCATCATCCGATAGGTCAGAATACCACACATGTGTCTTGAACCAAAGATGAACACACTACAGTTACTGCAATGGGTTCTCATTTCTGCTCCATCCCATAAGCAATCATCTCTGTCTCCCGCCCACTCACATACATCTCTCACCACACAACACCCAAATCCCACTGCACACTCTTCCATTCAACAAGCTATGATACATATTTGACTGTATATTGCCTGTAAAATTGCCTGTAAATTGCTCTGGCCAGAAAGTGTTTTTTTGACGAGGAATACCAACAAGCTTTTTTACAGAAACTAAAAAAGAAAAAAATGGTGCATATGGTTTATTTTTATAGTGTCAATTTCCAAGGTTGAAATGTTCTCTGTATTAGCATTGCTTTACAGTCTAGCTGTACCAGTTTATCTGCATAGACTGGCAAACTAGCGCGCACTCATTGGAACCAATTTGCCGGAGTGCATTAAGACAGGGGATTAAAATGTTGGAAAAGGCCCCGTCATGGCTTCGTGAAATAGAGCAATCAAAGTCCCATTCTGCTGTAAAGTAGTGCCAATTCCGCACAACTGCTTCTCTGTCCTATGTCAAGTAACAGCCTGAGCCTATATGTGTGTGTACAATATATTGAAACAGAGTTATTGTGGGTTTAAAACTTGGAAATGGATGATCTGTGTTACTGTTCCCAGCTATTGTGGAGTCTTCTATGCGTGTCACCCAAAATGTTGCCCAATGATATCCATTTAAAAATCCAAATTGCCCATAGTAAATCAGGGTTGTGAATAACTTTCCATTGTCTAGAGTCTATCCCACCTGAGGCCCAAAGTAGCTGTCATATTCAGTCCATAGGTGGGTTAAAATTAATGAATACATTTAACCAGTTTGTTGGATAAACTACTTCTAGCCCTAATTAAGGTAAATATTTAATATATTCAACCTCTCTGTGACCCACTTATATGTCCAAACCCACCAATTGAGAAACACAGACTATCTGCTTGGATTAATTCTAAGAACCCTGACATTTGGACAGAGCTTGTTTTGGAGGGATTCTATTTTAAGAAAAGACCAGTTGAATTTGAATTGAAATGAAAATGACTAAACAAACGATTGTATAGCAAAGTCTTATTGGATTGCCAGCACCTAATGTCCTCAACTGTAAAAATAACATCCCTGTTTTTATTAAAGCCTCTATTTGTCAATGAGACCTTTAGATGTATGCCTTCTGAGACATTTCGTAAAATGTCAACACTATTTTTTATTTTAGTATCATGCTATAGAAGGATTTACAGCATATACAGTACCAGTGTGTCTACAATAGTCAAAGTTTAGCAATACCCCAAAGGGAATAGTTATGTGTTCTTTCTCAGCTGCAGGGGACATTCCCAAGGGCACACTTAAAGCATTTGATGCACAAAATGAAGATAGCCTCCCTCTAGAGGTAATTTATTTCCCCTTTCTACCACGACGGGCCAAATCAATTGACTTTCACTTCTCTTCAATGTTACATAGACTGGGTTAGAAACCTGTTTAGAGTTTCCATTGGGGCTGCTTCCTAATATCAAGCTAGTAATAAATACATTAATGCAGTTGAGAATGCGAGTTGTCAATAGTTGTAAATAGTAAATTTTAAGCGTGTTTATTCCTTACTGCTGGGAACATGTCCTTGGCAGACTTAGGAAACTCATTTTGTTTACTCTTAACATATAGATTTGTAACTATGTTCAGCACATCCAACCTTCATTCATAAAGGATACCATCTCTATGCATTTTTAATCTCCCAAACAAACGGCCACGTTCCAATTGCTGCTTGTCAGTTTTGATTTTATGATTCATTCATTATTAAGGAAGTTGGGCTGCAGTGCCGGGCGGTCGGATTGATGGCTGCGCTTTGGGCCGGGGGCAGGGCCATGACTTGACTTCATTTGTATATCGGAGAGAAGACGGTATGTACTGTATGTATGTACACTTTGTCCATGTTTGGATTTCTGCAGTGTTTCAGTGACAAGTGGAGCAGATGGAGCTTGACCGAGAACACTGTCAAAGTCAGAGGGGATGAAAAATGCATGATGACAAGGATTTTAATGCCTTCCTCTGACTGTTTAGGAAATAAAATCATCCCATTTAGCTCATTATAAATATTTATAAGTGTCAAATTGCATTATGTAAAGAAGTTGACTCGTTTGACCCCTCACTTGACTTCAGCATCAAATTGGTAACTTCAAAATGCATTAAAAAGCTGTCAGTCTATCCCAGCAGCTATGAGCCGTATAGGTGGGGTACACCCAAATGGCCAGTCAGTTAGGACTCTTGTAGTATATAGCACCACAAATGTAAACATAATAGTTATAATCATTAAAAAAGCTCCATGGAAATCAAGTAGTTACGATTTTGAATTAGAGAAACATGTTCTTATAGTTTCCAGTGAAATCAGTCCTGTGTCTTTTTAACCTGTAAGCTTGCATCATCACTTCCACTCAGACTGTATGTTCGCCTAAAGACCATCTGCAACTAAATAGTGCTGAGTGTAAGTGGCATTTTGTACTCTCCACAGCATCTGCACCAGTGCTGACTTCAATTGCAGCATTGGCTTGAGCTGGTCACAACTGATTCCACAGACAAAATAATTCTGAGTTGCTTGTGTATCATGAAACTTTACCTTGATTTAATTTAGTTTTTATATGTTTATAGTTGTATAGTCAAATAAGGGCTTAGGGTGAGTAAATTAGCTTGCTTTTCCTCTAAACTAAAAAAGCATGTCTACAGTATGTGGAGTTTCCATGATACTTCTCTGGGTACTTTCCCATTAAATACACACAAGGATTTAGCTCAGTCAGTAGAGCGTGCATCCCATGTACAGAGCCTACAGAGCTCATCTCTACATTGTGAGTTCGAATTCGGCTTACGACAGTTTGTCGAATATCACTCCCTACTCTATTCCCTGCTTTCCTGATGATCTACTGTCCCCTCAAATAAAGCCAAAACGCCGACAAATATCTTTAAAACAGACGTAATAGACTAAGAATGAGAATAAAAAGAATAAGAAGCTTTTATTTGTCATTAAATTGAATCCACCAGTCAAGTCCTGACCAAGATCCCGGCTCAAGATCTGGACAATGGTCCCTAAGTGCTCCACTCACTGACAGGTTGCCCCAGCGTCACTGATGGATGGGTCAAACGCAAAGAACAAATTTCCCTGTACGGGAACAATAAGCACCTACCTTATTATTACTGCTATTTGTCAAGTAAATTACCTGGAACATTTAGGTTTCTAGCAGGCTTTACTTTTAAAATGGCACACATTATTTTGTGCTTTCTAATGTTGCACAATGATACAGAGGTGCTTCAGAAATATTGTGTGTATAAAATAGTCTGTGTACTTTTCACCAGCTTGTACTAAACCTTGTTCTCTCATAATGCATTTGAAGGATTTTGAGTTCATGTGGAGGTTGGCCAACAAGTCACCCTGTTTTCCATTATCTGTTTATATTTGTCTTCATAATATTTCAGTTGTGTTTTCTGCAGACAGATGTTCAATTTTAAAATAGATCTAAAACACTGTGGATTTTGTCTGCTCCCTCGCTCCTCCCTTAAGAAACTCTTCGCATTACAGCACAATATAGCACGCATGTTGACTGTTTTTTTCTGACTTTTTAGCTCAGAATCAATGCTGTATGCTCTCGGGGGATGCTGGTTGTAGATTTTTAAGAAGAGAATTTTTCATGAAAAGGTTGAAGCCTCGGGAGTCGTGTGAACAGCTAAGGAGATGAAACAGCTAAATACACAGAAGCCCGCGATGACAAACACGTGTGAAGTTGAAAGGCAGCATTGCGGAGCTGTTTACTGTAGGGCTGTCTGCACTATTTTGCACCGGGGAGTGTGTCATCTGTGCGAGAACCCAGCTACGACAATCACTTGAAACAGACACAGGATAGGAGCATCTCACAGCATCAAACTTATTATTGTTATTGTTTTTTTAAAGTCTCTAGAGTTGGTTATTAAAGACTGGCAAGTAGTATTTAAAAAAGAATAGTAATATGCAGCAGGTTGTCCACTAATTGGTAAATTAGGTAGATTATTCACCAATCCTACCATTTTATACTGCCATTGTCTTCCTGGGAAAGAGTCTTAACCCACTTTGCTTAAATGTAATTGGAAAAGCCATAGGCACAAAATGGCTATGATGCATGACATATTGTGCAGATGTTGCTATGGATTTAACATCATTCTGGAGTGACTTAATAATGATTAGACCTGTAATCAGGCTTGTGACTAACTGGCCGTTATGCCCCATCTAAGGCCCATAGTTGTAGGCATCTAGACCAAGTGCGTATGGCCCAAAATGTATATGCAGAAAATTAAAGAATAATGCACAATTGATATGAATTAAATATAGTCTAAT
Organism: Hypseleotris bucephala; assembly: GCA_036025885.1. Taxonomy (NCBI): domain Eukaryota; kingdom Metazoa; phylum Chordata; class Actinopteri; order Gobiiformes; family Eleotridae; genus Hypseleotris; species Hypseleotris bucephala. The sequence continues at coordinate 11,514 of JAVQKG010182212.1, forward strand.
TACATATGTTGCCAGTTGTCAAACAGTATCCGAATCTATCTGAGATCCTTGATTAAAAAAGTCTCTGTGTCAGCCCTGTGACTAACTGGCCATTGTCCCCCGTCTTAGGCCCATTGGCATAAATTTTCAGTAATCTACCATAACATTATCCTACTGTATGGTTGAAGTTAATAGAGGTCTCAGTTTTGAAACCCCAGCCTCTGTGTGACATGTAGCATGTTGTGCTCCGCTTGCTTGTGCGCGCCGGGCTTGATCAGTGACACAGAGACACCACGGAGAAATCCCGATGTAAAACACTAATTAGCCCTGATCCCGACCAAGGTTCATTACCGAATCAACATGAACTCCACACTCCTGCAATCCTCTTTGGCTTACTAGTTTTGGAACGACAAATAAAGAACTTGCACCAAGCAGGTTGCACTCTAGCTACTGTGTTTTTGAGTGTGAACTGTGCAGGTGGCTTGTTTGCTTACTCGTGTGTGTGTATGGAAATGAAGACAGAAAAACCTAGGTTGATCGTTATTGCTGGCAGAAATATGAGCCAGAACCTTCATCTGTTTTTTTCCCCCGCCAAACCTGTCTATGAATATTTGCTGCTTCACATTTTCAACTTTCAACCATATGGAGTTTGTTAACTGTGTAAAATTTTGGACATTGTGTACATAGAAAATATAGTGGAATTTTGATTGGAGGCATGAGGTTGGTTACTGAAAATGTAGAATTTGGAGAGGAACATTATAGACAAGATGTGCCTAAGAATTTACCCATTACATGTACTCAGATGTTTAAGTGTAACAACTATATGCATCAATTTACAGCCATTTCTATTCCATAATAACTTTTGTTAAATCAATGGTTATTGTTTGCGTAAATTGGCTAGCAGACAGTTGTGAACCATATGGATGCAACTTTAAACATCTTGTCTGGACATTTTGGCTTGTCTGTTTGCTTAGTAGTACTTTTCTAAACTTCCTGTATTAAATGTATCCTTTGGTCACATTGCATTATGACTTCACTCAAAATACATAATAAGGCTCAGAGAGAACACTGAAGTTTCTAATTATGTGAGTTCCGTTATTCATTCACACTTTCTCATATTTCCAGGTAACAACCCAAAACAAGTGTGAAAAAGTAATAAAGTGTCCTTCTATGTAACTCAGAAGAACTCCATAAAAAGGTTAAATTAATCAACACTCAACAAAGGTGTAATACATATATTTTTCTTTTCACAGCTGTAGTCAAAGCTTAAGTGTAAACCGATCTGGCAGAGACCGTAAATAGCACGCATTAACCCCCTCTCTCATATTTCAAAGGCGGAGACAATACGTAGCTATAATAAGACTATCAAAGATGGGATATAATTGCAACTTGATATATTGCTTTCCATCTGAGCTGCAGTTCTGGATAAGAGACGTGCTTATATGTTTGTCTTTGCCTCGAAGTGCTCATAAATTCATTTCACAAACCAGCCTCCAGCTTAATGGCCGATAAGAAGCTACTTATGTCTAAGAGCTTCCTATTTCTGTCGGAGAAACAAGCCAAGCTGAACAGGTCTCACCAAAGCATAGAACTAAAAGTACTGTATGAATAGTGGTTATACAAAATTAAAATAGAAGTATTAGGCCAGACAGAATTGGAATATTCCTTTTAAAATATCACTTACATTAGCGCTGATGTGTATAATGTTTTCGCCTTTTTATAGCAATGCAAAAGGTTGACTTATAAATACTGTATCTAGATAAGCAATCAGTGTCTTTATGTACAAAAAGTATTGGCCTTCCATGAATAGTAATATAGAAAAAAGTTCTGACAGTTGCTCGTTTTTCTGATACTTCCTGGTATGTATGAGACCACGATAGAGGGTTGAGAAGGAGAGGAAGAGGAAATAGGAGCGTATCACTCAAACTTTCAAACTTTTTTTTGTTCTTCTGCACAAAATCAGGCTCTGCAACTTTAATCTCAGGTCGAACACAATCAAGTTGGCATTCCTTCATTAGATCTGTCTAAGTTTCAACCACAAGCATTTTTTAAGATACAAGTGTCCAAAACGTAATATTTTCTTCTTTCTGAATATTTTCCATCAATGTAAAACCACTACCGATCAAACTACCTATCAATTTAGTAGTAAAAACACAGTGACATAGTAAATACACTTCCCATGTAAAGTTCTGAAAGCAGTTGAAATAGTCAGTCATCTCATGTGTCCCAGAGAACATTGACATGAACAGATAATTTGGGAGAAGTGCCAGGGATGATGGATGTCTTTGTTGGCGTGTCAGATTTTGTTATATTCTCTTCATAAAAAAGATCAAACTTCCAGCATGAGTTTGACAGTCCATCTACTTCAAGAGCAGCAGCAAGTACTCCTCAACTGAAATAAAATCAGCTAAATCTACTTAGGTCATGCATGGTTAAACTGCATGCAAAGTGGATATTGATTTTTTTTAGAAGAGATGTTTAGCCTTGTCATTGCTTTTCCATTGAGATCCTCAATGAGATCACACATTTGAGCTGCATTTTGGAGCTCTTGCAACTAACTGTATAATAAAAATGAGTACAGGTGAAATACATTAGCTGCTATGAAGGTGCACTGGGCAAAATGTAAACAGTAAGTCAAAATGGAATAAGTATTGTTTTAAAAGTGTGTATCCAGTGCCGAAAAGCAGCATGTCAAAATGTCAAATATTATGAAGCCAACTTATCTCTGACACCTTTGCTAACTCCAAATGTTTAAAATAACTTGTAGGGGAGCGTTGTGCAATGTTTTCAGTACCGTTAGATCTTGAAATGTTCTTTAGAAAATGTGTTTAATCTAACAGTAATTCTATATCTCACATTTCATAAAAGCTTCTCAACCCTGCTTTGAGTTGAAAGAGAGAGTAAGATTTCAAAAAAACATTTCTTACTCAACCATCAGAAGGAGTTGCATAAACATTGCAAAACATTATGTGCATTACAAAATAATATATATTTAAAATTGGACATCAGGCATCAGGCTTGGGTTCAAGTTAAGAACTGATTACCTTCAAAATATGGCTATACTACCAATCCCCTGAAATTTCTAAAGAGCATACAGTAACATAGTAAATCATTTGACTCTCTTGCATTTTACATACATTTCTGGGAAATCCTGTGCAATTTAGCCATAGACTGCTTTGCACAACATTGTATTGTATCAACTTAGAGATGTAATGACATAATATTTTGTTTACCATTATAGATATTAGTATCTTTTGCAACACAGTGGATACTTAGCTATAAAATGCATTTTTTAAGTCTACTATATGGAGAATCACTGTTTTAGCTCACATTGCATATATGTGGCGACCCATTCCTGTGGTTTATAAGGCTATTAGCTAACACATTAGAGCCGACAGACTGGCCATAAAGGGACTTGAATACACTCGCAAATCCAGCTATGTTTACGACTCCGATGAAAGACATTACAATAATTATGTGTTATGTGCATTAGGAGGTATACGTGAACATTTCTTTCATTTCAAAGAGAATCGTTTCTAAATTCTATTCTATTTTATCTATAATGCTTTATGTATAGTAGGACATAATTTGCGTTGGCAGTCACTCTCTTTTCAGTCATTCTTCGTCACAGATCAATACTTTTTCCTCTGTCAGTCATTTGCCCCTGAAACATAATCTCATTGTTCCGTGCTCATGAAAACTAGAGCAATAATTGTGCCCACGGGTGCCTCTAATAAGCAGTGGAATACATGTTGACCAATGCATATTAGCTCAACACAAGAATTCTACTGCTATGTACAAGGTTACCAGCGAAATGCTCTGTCAAATTATGTGCTGACAGCTGACATGATTAAACTGCATAGGAGTGGAGTGTTTATTTCCTGTGTGCCCCAGAGAGTCTTCAGAAAACTCCAAAGATTGACAGAACAGGGGAGCGCTGCAAGCTTTTATTGTTGGAGAGGATTCAGTCCTTTGAAATGCGATAAATCTATTGTCATGCGCATAATGCATTGAATTTTGCTTTTCATATTTTTAACTTAGACTTCAATGGGGCTTCAGAAGAAAAAGGACCTTGACTGGGAGGTCACATCCAGTTACAAGGGAGAGGTGGCCCTTTGTAACCTGCAGGTTTGAAAAATACATACAGTATTGTTGAAGCTAAGGCCTATCTTTCTCCATTGGAAACATACTAGACTGGTTTTCATGTAAAATTGTACTATTACTTTTTTCATGGTGCTCTACATGGTTCTGCAGTAGGTCCTGTACAGTTTAATGCCATGGTGCAAATATGAAATTGTGTGGGGGTTTTTTGTTGTTGTTTTGCTATTTACAGAATACCATGCATGGTTAAACTTCATTAGTATTGTTTTTGTAATTGTTTTTTAATTAAAATATTGGAGGTACTAATTACAATAATTGTTGATGTTTTGAAAAGGCAGGCTGCATTCAAAAACCATTTGTCTATGCTGTGGTTCCAACCGTTTTTATTTTCTGATTTAAAATTAAAAATTATCTCTGGCAGCCAGTCTCTCAGCCAAAAAATTCCTATTTTTGATTACAACCAGATTTCTGCAAAAATTACTTTCATTTGGTGTCCAGAAGCATCACACACAGCAGGTTGTATGCAGTTGCAAAGGAAGTGACACTTAGCCCATGGCACGGTTTTGAGAAAGTGATTTTAGAGAGACCAGATGTGGTGCTTGCCGACTAATATATTGTGCACTTTTGGATTTCTGTTTCCCTGCTCTTCATTGGCTGCTTCTCTCCTCTGGCTGTGACTAAAGGCAGCTCACTCCTCTGCAGTGGCTGCCTGCCTCCCTGATTTGCTCACCGCGCGAGGAAGATTTGCATAGGCTTGCCCCCTTTTCCTCTGCTTCTCCCCTCCCCCTTTTGGCCATTCCCCCCTCCCTCCCTGTCCCATCATGTTCGCTTAGTTTCACCTGCACCCACTCCATCCTCTCTCACTCTCTCTCCCTTTTCTTATTTCCTCATCATCCTTTTGCTGTTTCCTCTCTTTCGCTATCTGTCTGTGAATCTGACTTGAAGCCTTTCGGTCTTACTGTGAAGAAATACAAAAGAAAGAGATATTAGGTTTGGGTTAACGAGCTGGACCTCCACTTCTCCCGAGAGTTGGAAAAGAGAGAAGAATCTGCAAGAGGAATAAAGTCAGTTAGATCTTGGATTGTGAAAAGTGTGGATGTTCCAGTTGCCAGCGCACAAGTGTGATGGGGATGGGAGTGTGTTAGCAGTAGACAGAGAGCTGACAGTTCGTGGTGGAGTGCGTCTCCTCTCTCTCGATCCCTCCTCCCTTGCTTCCTCGCTCTATAGACGGAGCTGTGTTGGAGCTTTACAGAGCGTGTGCAGAGTGAGCGCTGCAAGTACAAGGCTGTTTCTCCTCCCGTCGCGCTCTGCAGGTGAAGACGGGGCGCACGGGGACACAATCCAGGTGGACCGCTTCTCCTATTCAAGAGCAGTGATCTTCAAAGGAGCAGCTGCAGGGCATTTCTGACCATTTGATTGAAAAGAGTTGCGAAAGGAGCACCAGCAAGGAGTCTGGCTTTGAGCGTGTGGAAGTGAATAGAAGAACTCCGGATTGTACTCAAGAAGCTGTTGATGTTTATGCGTGCTATGGAGTTTGCGTCCTCACTGCTGGATCACTTTTTTTGAGATTGTTACCTTTTTGTGTTACTTAGTTAAATATTGTTGGGAGTGTGTGATAAGCCATGCTCCCTGAAGGGAAGCCAGCGGAGGGCCAGCTGTTTTCGATGTGTCTTGTGGCGCTGTTGGGATGGACAGCACTGGGGTCCGCTCATCAGGGCTCCTCCTCATCATCGTCTTCATCGTCGGACCTCCACCTCCTCTCCCCCACCCAAGGAGCCCCCTTGCCCCACGCCCTGGCCCGTCCTGAGCACCCGCAAGGTCCTCAGGCGCCCAAGCATCACCAGCCACCTGTTTCTATTTACCGTAAACCAGCCTCCCTGCGTTCTGGACACGGTAAGTCCTTATCTCTTTTGTGTCCATTGTGTCATGCACCCCTCTGCCCCCAAAGCCTTCCCCACGCTCCTCGGCTTCTCCAAAAGTGACTTGCTCCTCCCACTTGGTACAGTCAGAGGTTAGTCAGACTGTAGTCATACTGTAGTTCAATTAAGCCCTCACAACTAGGTTTCTCACTTTCAGTCTACTGGAAAATGAGAGCTTTGGGGCTGCATTAATTTGACTGAAATCTACTTGATAGGATTAGGGAATGCTGATGAACACCTGTAACTAATGTACAATGTTAAAAAATGTTTCAAATATGCTAAATTTCATGCATAATCTTAAAGGAAACTTTAAATGTGAATACTTCAGTTAGTGCTAAAAGCTGGTTTAAGTATCTACATGCATTACAGCAAGTACACTTGTCAGTTGGTCTTTTGGAAAGCTAAGTTTATTTTTTATATTTTTATTTGTCTGTATCATGTGTTTACATGTGCTGCTCTATGCTACTATCTGGAGCATGCTCAGTGTGCTTGATCCAACCTTTGCTTGAGTAAACTATCCAGAATGCAGCAAATGTGTAAAACTTAATTAAACTATTCAATTTCTCCAATTAACAAACATTACTGACCCCACGATTAACTAAGTCTTGCATTTTGAACAGTTTGTACAGCACTAGGGCAATCATCTCAATTTCTCTCAAAACGAGTTCCTTCCGCCTCCCACTGTCCCCATCGTTCACCAGAATGAGGCTAACCATTGCTGACAGCAGTTCTGCATCAGGAGTTATACGTCCTTTATGAGATTAGAGCATTAATTGTCAGTGAAATAACCCTGACAAGCTAAATACACCCACAGTGGCTTCATCAATTGTAATACCTGATTACAGCTACCACATTTCTCTTACCCAAGGCTGATTGAGTCGTCTAAATCCTTGCAATCTAACTCCCAGAAACACATTTAAACATTTGGCACCATTTTGTTTCTCCTCCCAGCCGTGGCACTAGCTAATCTGCTTTTCTTGCAACCAAAGTACACACCCAGGAGGTAGAATTAGCCCCGGTTGGTCAGATGCCTTTTCAATATTGACTTTTGTTTTATAGGTACTTAACGTGAAGTATTCGCGCCATTAGCAGCTACACATAGACATCAGCTCCAGAAATCTGTTGAGTGCGGTCAAGTTTGGGGTACACTCTGCACTGCCTCTAAACCTTTACCATTGCATCTTAAAGGGCTTTTTAATTGTGTCTTTTATAGCACGTCCTCAAATATTAATGTATTCTACTGTTCATTATGGCTGGATGTTAGGGTAAGCTCATAAATAGTCTGGGCGGCCTATAGCTTCATAACTGCAAAACATTTTAGATGGGCCCCTAAGCACTATGTAATTCCAATGTGGATATATTTTAGCATCAATTCTCCATGGGCACTTTTCCCCTCTATCCAAAGACATGTTTTGGGAATATTGATGACTTTTAAGTTGCCCCTAGTAAATAAATGTTGAGTTATGGTTGTCAGTGTCAAAGCTTCAATTACATGGCCATTTTATTGGATTTATCCCACATAAGGCCTATAGTTTCCAGAATATTCCAACCCCAAACATTAAAAGCAAAAGTAGATAAATCAATAAATATATATATTTTTTTACCATTAAAGGTCCAAAGAATTCAATATTGTAGACTTTCCGTGCCCACAAGAATACATTTGACAGTCTTATCATTTATATTGAATAGCACAATACCATGTTACAGAACTGCAGGCTAAAATATTAACTTTATCTTATACCATATATTAAAAATAATGCTACAAATTGACTGCCTTATTCATCGTTTGCAGCCAATCGAGACTTCTTTTGGCGTCTTTTGGTTCACGGCAGATCAGTCAATCCCTGAAGGAAGATCGAATGTGTTTGAAAAATACATTTGAGCCAGGTTCTATGCTTGACTCCTTTTAACACATCGAGGGTGCTTTTTTTTTGTACGTTGAGGGCTATTGGAGCAGATGAGCCTGACAGGCAGCAAAAGAAGGGGAGACGAGAGAGGATCTGCATTACTAATGTGCTGTGTGCAAACCATACAAAGTGGTTGTCTATGGCCAGGGACTGGGTAGCAGCCATTTGAAAAAGCCTGAGGTAGAATCCATGTTGGTGCGTGCCAGAAGACAGTATGCTGATTGATTACACACTCTGGCTGCTCCATTTTCTTAATATAACCATAGAGAATGTGTTGGTGGTGCTTTTGTTGCTTCTTTATTAAATTACTACTTTTAATTTGAATCAATTGAAATTCTTCACAGGTCACTAAATATAAATTAAAGTTATATTACATTCACAAATAACTATTGACTGTGTTTTTTTTCTTATTGTACAGTGTTTCCTCATTTGTTTAGTTGTGTAGGCAAATTCAGACATTTAAACTTATTGGAAATGACTTATGGCACTGATGTTGTGTCTTCTTAAAAATGAATTAACTATAAATTATTGTCTTTGGACCCTTCTCTTTTCGTACCACTTGATGGAGTTGTGAGTTAAAGCGCTTCTCAGCTTCTTGCTTTTAACTAAGTCATTGTTAACTTTTTACCATGTTAAAAATCAGCTGTATTGTATTATATTCATTCTTATGAATTTTATGCTTTTAGGGGAGATTTCTGACCAGGCAAAGAGACATTCTTTCTTTTTAAGTATTTTTTGGAGGCCTACCATTTTGTACCACTAGTAAGTTCTATTGCATGGACTTCTCTTGTTCAGTGATATTCAGCATCAACCCCACATTTTCCTGCAGTGAGCACTAGATACCCTTTTTTATACTGTTCTTACATTGTTATTAGTTGGTGAAAACTGGTTGTGCTTTGACTCCAGTGCCCATTTGCATGCACAATGTGGTGACTCAGTACATGCAGATAAGAGCGCGGATAAAAATCAGCAGATTAGGAGGCTTGTTATTCTGTGCAAACGTGCATATACTGCGCATTGTGTGTGTTGCCTATTTACCATTCAGTGCACTGACCCTGCTTTTGGTGATTGTAATTACAGATGCGGAAGACCTTGAAAGAAAACATAGGAACTAGAGATAGAAGAGGAGCTCAATTGTGTACTGTATTCTCCCCTCTGCATATATTGTTTGTTTAAGTCACTTTCTTTGTTCTCTCACTTCTTTTACCAATGTGTAGAAAAAGAACTTGGAACCTGCACTTTTAAACCATTAATTACATAGGGGTCATTGGTGACAAGAAACTATGGGAATTCGACTGGGTACATCGGGGATAATTGCCAGTTAGTTGCAGGGCTGAAATAGAGACAGAGACAGTCATTCATTCACATTATTCACAAAGGTCAATTTTTGAATCACCAATCATCCAAACCCATGCCTTTGGAAAATGGGGGGTAGCTGGAGGGAACCCCAGGTAACACAGTAAGCACGCCACTAAATGAGATCATGTGGCTTTGGCCTGAACTCAAACCCAAAAGTCATAAACGCTAACTCTGCAATTCTAAAAATTGTAGCTAGTGTCAACAAAATCTATAGTATGCAAAAGATATATCCATATGTGGTTTCAAAACTCTACTTTATTGTAGGTTTGAAGGTGTGAGCTAATGCGGTGCTCAATTAAGTTAGCAATAGATAAAGCTTTATTGTGTATATTCACTATTTTATAAGCAACTTTCTGTATACTTCTTGTACACAACCAACTAGGGACCTGCACCCTCAGCATATGTAAACTCTTAATTAGTGCCACTGACTAGGAATGATCCTCGCTGTTAAGGCAAAAAACACTGCACAGCTATTCATAAATAAGGGAACGTGTGCCTCAAGCCGCCACAGGCATGAATATCTCTCCCAACAATTTATTTTTGTATTTTTATATTATTTATTTATGCCCTAGCTTTTCTCATTAGTAGGTATTGCATTAAGCACATCCAATGAATCCAATAAATAGTGTTTTGAAGGCATGTGGACAAGATGCTGGGGATATGCTAAGATAGTGATGTAAATGTAAGCGGTAATTCTCTGCAGATTTGGAAGGGTTGTTGTCAGTGTCACATTCAGTGCAGCCCTCGTGGGATGTGTGTTTTAGTTGTGTGTTTAGAAGTTGAACTGTATTAGCGTTTAGCAGATTCAGCATGTTCTCAACAGCAGCTGCGAGTCAAGTGATGATACTGACAACTGACCCATATCTGCAATGAGTTGTACAGTAATTAGGGTAAACAGGGAGTGTAATATTTTTGTATTAAGGTAGTTTTTATGTTTAGTTACTCTCAAAAGTGGGACATACTTTATACTCTAAAGAAGTGAATGTTAATACTACTACTGTGAATATTATACCAGAGTTAGCTGAGATTTGGTCAACCATAATTATTAAATGTGCATCAAGGTTTGAATCCTTTTCCATTCACCCGATTTAGTCATTTTTCTCATACTTTTATTTGGATTGATCGAATGTTTATCTTGTGTCTAGACTAGTGTTAAGTTTTAACACACAGACACCAATTACTGATGTTACTACACTTAAAGTATAGGTGCTTAGTGGCAGAGATGTTATCATTTTTTACTCTCAGTAAGGAGGTTGTGGGTTGAATTCTCAAGGCAGGTCATCAGATCTGAATCTGAAATATGAATATCTGAATTAGTTTAAGATGGCTATAGTTAAAGAATGTATAAGTTAATGGTTTCTTGTCTCCGTCATGTGCAAATAACAGACCCTTGTCCAGAGTCTACCCGCCTAAGGCCCATAGATTACTGGTCATCCAAAACCCTTAATAGCATAAGTAGGCATAAGAGGAAAAATTGAATAAATATATGAATAAAACTTAACATTCTTCAAATATGTGTTGGAAGAATTTGGCTGCATTGGTATCCTCCTTTTGTTTTTTCTAGCCTACACACAGTGAGGGCAGACTTTATGGACAGTGGACTGCACACACTGGGAGTAAAAGCATCATTGAGTGGCTATAAATTGGGCGGACATTGTTTAAAAGTGGGTGAATCAACTGAATAACAACTGCGCGAGTGCTCTGACCTGCTTTGAAGCCATGTCCTCAGCACTTACGGAGAATAAAAGAGCAAATGTGTGGCTAGTGCTTGATGGCAAATCACCTTGGAGCTTTTGGCAAAACACGCATCTTTCTTACCAGTGTGCAGACATTTGGTGTGGTATAAGTAATAGTCAATGTCTCAAGCTTGAATTCTCAGCATTTTCTATTCAGATGCATCACATTTCTTTTCCTTTCTTTCACAAATTATCAAAGGATTGACATTTTGAACGCAAGCATGTTGTTTTTCCTCCTCGGGGCCCTTGACACAGTGTGAGAGAAAGTGAAAGAATCTGCACTTAGCTTTACTGAAGGATGGCGCTTCTGCTCACTCACCGCAGATAGAAAAATAAATCCATTTAGAAATTCCGATGGAGAATTCGTTGGGATCAAAGAGTATTCAAAGACAGCGGTGCGGTAAATATGCCCATAAATATAAGATTTGCTCACTTCAGGTGTGTCGTGTAGCGTGGGAGCACTCTTCCCCTTCAGTAATATGCACTGAAAACACACTGATTTATTTATGATGTTGCCTTGGTTGGTTCTCACCCATTAAGTTCTTGGGGGGATTTTCTTCAGCACTGAATACATTTGTACATTGCAAATACATTACCCACCTCCTTTCTATTAATTTTACCTCTGTGAAATGTCCCCAATCCATTAAATACCTTTGGGTAAATAAGGTATATTTACATGATTAGTTGGTTGGATTATACATGTA
>JAVQKG010182230.1:0-15016 GCA_036025885.1 Hypseleotris bucephala
TTTTTCAAGTAGGTAAACATATTCATCAGAACACCCGTGTTGGTTACAGAGCACTTTCGCTGGTCTGAAAGCACTAACAAGTCCCAGGGCTCCGCCATAAGTCACTGTACACCGGGCGCGCGGCCCAGTAGACCCGGGTCTGTAGTGAGACTTGCGGCCGCATACGGCTCACTCTCGGCGGGATGAGTGTGGAGTCTGGCGCTGGAAAACACCGCGGTGCTTTCTGCTTCAAAATACTGCTGCAACACAAAGAACAAAATAGTGGCTGCAGTTACGCTACTGGCCACTAGAGGCAGAATCCTAAATATATGCATTTCTTACATATTGCGCCTTTAAAGCAAAAATTCGAACTTTGTGCCCACATTGCCCTAGTGGTGAGAGAAATGTATTTTACATCTCCTGCTCCCTCCCCTTGTTTCGGCAACTCACCTCTGAAGTCACGCAATATCATGGTGCCTGCAGTCTATGTAAACGTATACAATTTCACTGATAGCCTACTGGTAACACTTTTTTATAACAATATTGACCTATTCCTAACGTTGACTAGGTACATGTGACTAAATATACCAAACTGACTGTTGCTATTACATATATGCCAGTATGTCATACTACCACAGTTTTTGCTGTTTATTTTTCAAAAGACCAAAAGCCAAAAAGAGAAAAGCAACATTTATTGAAGGAAAAATACAGTGTTGATGGATGTCTTTTAGAAAGCAATAAACATTTCTACTGGGATAGTGTGTTTTATGGCACTGTCATTGCAAGTGTCAGACTAAATCATAAAACCAAATATACTAACACTATCTGTAATGCTAATCTGAAAAAGAAAAAATTACAACTTGAAACTGCCTCTGTTATTTTGGTCAAAAACATGTTATAAATAAAACGAAATTGGAAAAATAATCTAAGTGCTTCTCTGCCCTCCCATCTTCCCTGTTGCAATAAGACATTTTCAGTGGATGCATGATTAACTTCACATTTGAAAACACACACACACACGGACGGCGTGGATGCTACAGTACACAGGGCTGCCTCCGTAGCACTTGAGCTGTTGATAACAAAAGCCATCACCCCGTGCACGGCTAAGCAGTTACCACATGATTTTATGAGAGCCACGCTCATTTATGAGTGCAATCAGCTGCAACCCAATGCCCCATAGGATGTCAGTGTTAGCGCCCCTCTTTGTCCTATGATGATGGACTGTCGTTTCAATGGCGTTATTGTAGCTCTAGTGGCTGTCCAGGGAGTAATACATTGATAACAATATCAGCTCATAAAGATGTTGCAGAAAAGGTCACTCCTGTGGCCATCTTGTCTGGGCATAGCATCAGAACATGGGCTCACTGGGGTGCCAATGACAAAACCAGGACTACTAAAATTAGGACTAAACAAGGCATAATTTCGGACAGGTCAAAACCAGGACAAAAACTAATAAACCAAAAAGGAAGTCAGGACTTACAGTAGAACTGAATCAAGTTAGCTGTCATTATAGAAGGCACCTGCCCTAATCACAGCCTTACACCATTGTTTCTTGTCCCGCACTGGATGTCTGTGCCCCCTCTTTATCCCCACCCATCCCCATGTCTGCTTCTCTATCCCGGGCTCGGGTGATGACGGCTGCCCCTCGCTGTGTAAGGAAGCTGGAATGTCATGTTTTAACTGGAGTTAGAGGTATGTTGACAGGCCAGACAGAGCCAACAGATGGCAGTGTGACATGCCCAAGGTCATCTGGCATGGAGTTTTCTGAAGCCCTGAATTCGAAACACTATATCCCATTGCACTTCGGATTTTCCTTTTCTTTGGGATTGGTCCTCCACTCTCTTCTGCATCTGTTCACCTTTACACAACTATGGATTTTTTTTGTGAGAAGATTTTGGTTTCGTCAAGTCACTAGTTGGATTTTATAAATATGTTTTTAAAGAGAACAACAGTCTGACTTCTGATATCCTGTACTTTGGACTGTTTTTGCGAAGTGAATGTGATGGTTAATTGAGTTGTTTGGGGTAACTGAAGCTTCCCTTTCTTTCCCCTCATGTCACTTGGCGAAAAATCAGCATATGTGTAGAGTTCCAGTCCATGGAAGTCGGTCAGGTTACATGTGTTCTGAGAAACACAAATAGCTTTTTAACCAGCTTTACATGGACAACTAATGCAGTTATGACATTTTTGCTGTTGACGATTGGTACCTATATAATAAAGTCTATAGGCTATTCTTCCCATTCTTACAACAGTGCTCTTCTCCAAAACTGTAGCGGAAACTCTTTAGAGAAAAATCACAAGATTTTTTTTACCTTGTATAAAAATTTTCTAATTTATTTCTTGTAATTTGTGGAAGAATATTCAGGCATTTTCCAGATGACTGTTTATACTACTACTATGCCTTTTTCCATTCCCCCACTTTTTTTTTTTTGCCTTTCTCTCCTCAATGTAGGTCACTAAGCCTCCTGTACAAGCTGCCACCTATCTCTCCCTAAACTCTGCACATCCACCTTACTGACATCCATGTTCCCCAGTTTCCCACATGGTTCAGCCCATATTCATAAAAAATGTGCCTGGCCACTTTTGTCTCCTAAAGTCTGGCCCCGAACCGCCTTGTCAGCAGAGATGTAGAAAGAATCCAAATGAGTTTTAATTACCTGTGCAGCCGTGCCCCGGAGGTTGCACAGCGGAAATCCCAGGCAGACCGGTACAGTGTGCATGCTATGTCACAACACATAGCTTCTTTGTCTAGCAGCTAGTTTCCTAAATAACCTATAAACAATGGAAACAGTGGAAATGAATAAAATAAAACAACGGAAAATAATTTAAGGGAGTTTAATAATCACAAATCAGGTTAGTCTGTCAAGCCCTATTCAGTACTTTTTGAGCAAACACTTCAGTCATCTTGCTTAAATGTATGAACGTGATGTGATTATGGTGTCATGTTTTGTGGTGGTTAGAAAAGCAGTAGGAGTAGTGTGGCTGGCACAATTGTCAGTCTGCCCGAAGACAGTTGTGGCTAGAGGAAGTTAACCAGCACGAATGTTTGACTGTGAAGTGAATGAAAAATGATCTCAATTGTAAAGCTTTTTAAATGTATACAAAGGCACTATAGAATTTAATTACTTCATTTGTTATTATGTTTCTGAGACCATTTTGGTATTTTTCAAGCGAGAAATGTAGCCATTCACATAAACATATCTAAGAGCTTGCCTATTATTCATCAGCCGTGTTGTAAAGTGTATGTCCATCTGGTGAAGGGCTTGTTATGTTTTTAATGTTCCCCTATGAGACTGCTATGGGCGCTGTGCTCCATTTGCTGCTTGCACAAAGTGGCCTGTACCAGCCCTAATGAGGTGAGAAGGACACCCTGACAACCGTGCTCTCCAGAGGTGGCATATCCTGAACAAGAACAGACCCAAAAACTAAATAGAAATCTGTTTTCTGAAAGACCTTGTTTAGTCTGTTCTATCCATTTTAGACAACTAACTCGAAACAATGTGTGCAGTAGGTTTAGGGAGTTTAAGGCTTGAATTGAAGTATAATGTTTTGGCTGTGTCTGGATCTACTTTTTTTTCTAAACTATTCACTCTCACTAGCCACATTATTCAGCTTGAATATATACTATATTTTAACTATAGAGATTAATCCTTAATTTCTGTTGCATAAGTAATGCTACATGCTAAATTTAGCTGGTGAAAATTTTAATTGGCAAAAAACTCATAAAGAACACACAAAGTTACAGCCACAGTGGATTTTAAGAGAAAAGGATAATTTCAATCCTTGTTTTTAACGTTAAAAACATAACGATTTTAGTTAGTCCTGGTAGCAGCAGCATTGGCAGATCCCTATCTTGGGTGAGACAGCAGTAAAATGGTGGAAGCAAAGGAAAAGGCAGAATGTGGTAAACAGTTTGAAATCTTGTACTCTACAAAGGTTAGTTTCTGAATAGTAAGTCTTTTAGCATAAAACCGCATGTTTTTCTTTGAATAGAAATATGCGTAGCCACAAACACAGAGCATATGGATGTATTTATGGCGTTGCTTTGTTCTGACTGTGTTGAATGTGTAATGTTGAGATGCTAAAAAGGTCCTTTTCATCTCTTGTGTTTTTCCTATACTGTTCTAAAATTGCATTTTACTCATTGAGAAGAGAATTACAAGGTATACTACCAGTAAGTGTGAGTGCAATTTGTCGTAATTACCATTTAAAAAGTCTCCGTTTTGTCAGGCAGAATTCTCCCAGTTGTCAGACCAAGAAGAAGGTAAAAAAAAATTGGGCTTAAATTTTCTCATTGGGAACTACAAAACTCAGAGGTGGTCAGAGCTATACTTTTGGATTGATGTCTCAGTGAGAAATTTGATTTTGTGAACAACTCCCAAGTTGTTGTTTCGGCTATTAATCATCCGTCCCGAGAGAAGAGGGCTTAGTGGAGCGCAGTCCTTCTCTCTTATCGCCTCAACGACACACTGAAGCCCAGGCCAGTGTTTGCGAAGAATAGATATACCCCAATGTGACACCATTTTGTTACAGTGTGCAGCTTATGTGTTGTGTGTGGGCAGGACACTGTATTTTTGAAAGTAAAGTGACACCTAAAGGCCTGATCCTATAGGCCTTACACTAGAGATGCACTATCCTTCCTCACTTACAAACACTTAAGTCAAGGACATGGTGAAATTTGGGCGAAAACTGATGAGTTTTCACTTTTACTGCACTTGATAGTTCCAAGCGCTTGTGCGGGGCATCAAATTCCTCTCCTAATGACATGCCTGGGGCTGCCTGCAGGAAATGTGGCATTTTCATCTCTCAACTGAAGCATCTGATTGGACAATGGGTGGAAGAGCCAAAAATGTACGAGGTGCATTCCAAAACTGCTCTGCAATTGGGATCTATATGGCAGTGGGTGTGTAGATATGTACAAGTAAGTGCTAATGTGGGCCATCACATGTTATAGTTACAAGCAACAATTATCTTTATCATCAGGATTTTTTGTGCAGTCTGCGGGAAAGTTTAGGTCCCACAAAATTTTGGGGTAATTTGGGAGAAAAGTTTACTTTAGCATAGACATATCATTATCTGTCTAAATAAAACTATATGTTTTATGCAGAATATGTATTTCTCGCATTTTTGTCCATCATATTTAACCATAACTGCAGGTGGAAGTTATAACCATCCACCTGTCTGGTACAAGACAAGACAAAAATGTCTGGTACAAGACATTTTTCATTCACGTTTTGAGTCCTATGTGGTTGTACTGTTCTGCGTAAAAATTATAACTATGTATTTTATTTTTTATCTACAATTTTTTTACATTTTTAAATACAATAACTCAAGTATGCTTATTATGAGATGCATTTCTGATTATAGTTGTGTGTTTATCTGGCCATTGTGTTTTGAATGTATTAGGTGTCCCTCGTACAGTAAACCAGAGCAGATGCCCTGACAGAGCGGCCACAGCTGAACTGCCTCTCTGTAGTGTTGGTGAGACCCTCGCTGGGTAGCCCTTTGATCTCCTGCGTCTCTTGTGTCCGCTTTCACGGCCAACTCGGCATGCACAGACACTTTTTAATATGGCAGCTCACTCCGGCACCCAGAGCAACAATAAACTTTACCTCGGACTGTCAGCAGGTCTTAATCACCGGGATTACTGCCACACTAAATGTTGAATTCTTGTTAATAATACTGCCGTTGAAAAAGGTAAACATACCTAAAGAGATAAATATCGGCCACCCCGCGGCAGAAATATCCTTTGGAGTTTACGATCTCATTTTCAACACTTGCAAATATAGCGCGGAAGTCAAAGAGAGGAAAAAGAATAAGCCTCAGTTTTCGATGAATGTGGACAATAACAGTGGAATTTTATTTTGGCAGCGGGCTTAAGCCACGAATGTACAATCGGTCATTCTCAAAGAGGCTTCAGAGGAGCTGTTACAGTGTCCCGCGAGGCACAGGGCTGTAGCTCACCACACCGGCTAATGGAGCTTCTGAGGCCTGCAAATAGCACAGGCTCTCAGGGCAAAACACACCCCAGTCCATTTCATTTAGGTTCAGTCAGAGGCGGACATGACACGAGGCACGAGCGCTCACACACACTATATTACAGAATACTTAGCATTAGTATGGCTATCCTTATTATTTCCCTTTTTCTGGTTCTTTAATAGCAATATATTTTAACAGCGGAGTTACACAACCTATTGAAATAAGATGGCTTTTGTTATTGCTTTTTGTTGTGTGTGTGTTTTTTTAAATGGTATGGTAAAAAGACATTACATTTTTATTTTAAAATATTCCATCCAGACTGATTTAAATCCATTTTAAAATAGAATTGTATTTTTTAGAAGTTGGGGGAAAATGTTTCTGCCATTTTCCCACTCTCCTTAAAGCGACTCATCTTGTCACTTTGTCTTACATTTTTCTTAAGGGGCACAACATTTGCATTGTGCCCATGTCCAATTTGACAAAAGTGTCATCTATATTGTTTTAGCTAGTCAAAAAGCTGTCTAGCGAAGTGAAACTTGCCTATTTCAGACACCAAATCCTTGCTCTGCTGGATCCCAATATTTTACCATAGCTTAGTTGCTCCACTAAAACGTGTGCTTGTATGCACTCCATTGCCCCTTCACGTCGCTTTGAAAACACCAGTGGATTAGGGGCCGTTGTCTCAGGACTCAGGCTGCTTGACTCAGCCCTGATACTTGTGTCATGTTTGGGGAAATAGCCCGCAGAGAGGAGGAAGACAGAGAGATTTATACAATTGAGCAGTATACAGTCTCCTAAGGGAAGAGCTACTGCCGCCACTTTGAAAGGTTCGGGCCTGCGAAACAAGTGTTCATGCATTTTCATCAACAGTGATATCACTCACAGGGAATGCAATTCAGGTTGGGTTGAATGAATACATTAAGTAACAAGAGGCTGCCGTTTATTTGGATTGCTCTGTATAGCAGTGTTTAGGTTGTGCATGGTTGAGCTCCGTCTGCATTTGATTTCTTTTTCCACCGTTTTCTTATCCTCATTCATTCTATTGTGTTCCATGTAAGTGACCCTGCTTCATTTTACCAGCTTTTCCCAAATCCATTTGAATGTATGAATAAGTCGCTACAATCACAAACATACACGCCACACCGACACGGAAAAACCAATTGGAATATTTTTCATAAATAACTTGAAACGCATGGGTTTTCTCACTCTGTAGTCTTTGGTGAATAAAGCCAATATTATCAGGCCGAGACGTTTCCATCATGCACCCTATTCCTTTTAGCTAATTAAATTGCTATGAACCCTGCTATCACAGAGTTAGCACTGGGAATATATGATGGCAGTCTTTATTGAAATGATTTCCATGGGTGTTTGTCTCACGCATGGCTCTGTGTCAGGCTTTTAGGAAGAGACAGAGGGAAAGAGGTGGGGTGCGGCCGAGCGGGGGGACGCAGGGAAAAAGAGAATATGAAATTGATTAGTGAGCTGGAATGGAAAATAAAGACTTCATCAGGATCACTTTGTGCAGTGCTCACAATCAGCTGTGGAACAATGCAACCTCCATAATGAGGACAGAGCGGCAGCCACAGCACAGCCCGCATCTGTGTACTACCTGCCTGCTTGATATTTCACTGTGTCGCTGGCTCAAATGAGAGAGATGGCAATCAGAAAAATATAGAAGTGGTTTGTGTCTCGTGTAATGAGATCATAGAGGTTTTAGAATAAAGTAGAAATGCAGGTTGTCTTGTCTTCAGCCTAAGTCAAGTAAACGGTTAAACTTAAACTACCATCTTTGTGTGGTGTATAATGTAATTTTTCTAGTTTGATCATAAGAAATTTAATTTGATAAATACAGGAAGTATTATGTGTTGTAATGGAAAGATAACAAACAAACACATATTGTATTATTATACTTGAGGTTTTAAAATATTTGAAGTTAAAACTAACGTTTACTACAAGCCTTATAAGCACATCAAATTAATGTATCCATTAGTAAGCTATAGAATGGAAATGTAAACTTTGTTTATACATGGACTGGCAATTGCAAAATGTATATGCAATTACAATGTAATTGCATGCATGTGTACATAAATATTATAATTCATCTTCTGACTTTTATAGTAACCAATCATTCTAATAATTTTAGATTATCAGCAAATATAGCCTATTACAGTAAAACATCCACATACAATTTATGGTGTTATACAAATAAGTAAAAAAAAAGTATATATATATACAGTATACATGCAAAGTTAATATTTTCATTGCAACAATATATTTATTGTGCGCCAATCTTTTGTTCTGTAATCATATACCTGAATCAGAGTCTGTCAGCTTTAGTTTAGTGCATGATTCTGTCACAATAGTAAGCCTTACATGCACAGTAAATGAGCCAGTGGAAACTACATATGTGCCTGTCACTACTGGTCACACTCATCCATTTACACTATTGCTGTTTAGTGCTCAGTCCTGTTCAGCCATGACACTAAAACATTATGTATTCAATAAGTGCTTCATAAAGATTAACAGTCAAACCTGCTTCACCTGAGAACACACAGAAATACATTCAATTAACTCCGGACGTGATAAAGATATTAAACACCACTATAACAATAATCTCGACATTTCAGAAACCGGTGACAAAATATATCCTCGCTGTGCAAATACAAATAAATTAAAAATAAATTTACCAAGCAATAACAAGGGAACATGAGTGCCATATTGGCAATTGTGTAAAATTTGCCTCCCTTTTAAAAGCCACTTTAGCTCATCATCAGGGTGCCAATAACCCAGTAAGGCTCTATATTTATAACACTTCAATACACAGGGCCATCATTTAAAGCCTAATTGTGAAGTTCTTATTATCAACACTGTGGACATTTGTAGGGTTCATTATTAAACTCCAGTCCCCCCCACCGTGAGAGAAAGACGCGTAACCAATCTGGGGCAAGGTTTGTCGGCCAATCAGAAAAGAGTAACATAAAACCACCGTCCAATCGAGAAGCGGCTCCTAGTCACACTGACGAATCATTTCAAACTTCCCTATTCTCACTTATCTCTAAGCTGATGGGGGATTGAGGAGTGAATAGATGTATTGCCAAAGTGCTCTGCCACGCTCTCCCCCCTCCCCTGGTTATTTTGGTACAGTACGGAAAGTGCGGCTCACTCCTGGAAAAATCCCTCTGGCAACTGGCTATTTATAGGGAAGACACATTTGCATCTGGAGAGTGGAAAGACATGCAAAAAAGAATAAGATAGAGTCAAATTTAGGGGTGAAAAAAAAAAAATCAATGTAAGTCCTTTTTGACCAGGACAAATACAGAAAGAGGCAGAAGAATTCAGTCTATGTTCTTTTTATCCTGCCCAGAAGTGAAAAACCTACCTTGAAATAAGACAGGCTGACCCAAATTGAATTGAATCGATTCGAATTCTCTCCAGTCGGGTTTTTTTCACAGTGTACACAGCATTATCCTCCATTTCCTGCGACAGTGTCATGGGCAGTATGCATTACTCAGCTCTTTATAAAGATACTCTGCGGCTAAAGCTATATCGATTGTTGCGCTTCAATAATTGAGCCACCAATGCTGAACAATGACGTCCATGTTGTTCCCTGCTAAAGTAGCTCTGAATAAAGTGCATCTCCCAAAAGGCCCCGGCTCTGTAGCATGTGCAGAAGTGGGTTTAAAAGAGTTGTATTTACTATAAGTTACTTTACTGATATACAAATAGTGTTTCTTTTTGGCTATTATTTGATAGAACAGTGGCTGTATAAGATTAACTGCTGCAGCTAAGCTATATGCAGCATAATGAATAGTATTTTGAGTATAGTTGTGGCATACATTTGTAATATATATGTTATTTATCAAAATGAATATTAATTATCTTAGCTGAGTACACTTTGGTGATTGTATTTTACCTAAAAGCATTGGTTTATGTCATGAAACAGTGAAACATATTGTTTTTCTTGCTTCCCTAATTTATTTATTCAATTTTTTTTTGTATATTTATTTTACTCTGATATTTGTTTATTGTTTGAAAACAACTTAGTACAAATTATGTATACATTTTTGGCTGTGTAGCTAATCGACATTGTTGAGATTTTTTTTCATTGGCTTAATACAAAAACAGTATCAACTTTAACACATTCTAAATTGTCAATGAGAAGAATGTCCATAGGAGTTGAAGTACACACATTTTGTCCTTAAGTAAACTGAGACAATAAAAGATTTTACTTGTGAATGATTACTGCACAATTAGTAGTAAGAGCAATGTTTTACTTTTTTCACTCTATTCTCCAAAACAAACCACAAAGACTGATTAAAAACAAGATAATGTGATATTTTTCTATGAAGAGACACAGAGAAACTACCTTGATGACTTAAACACATTTTCCAGCTGTGTTCATTTGTGCAGCATTTGAAGTTGCATGTGGAGTTGAGGTGTAATGTGTATGAGTCTGAACTTGAGAAACATACACATGCTGTGAACACTGAACAGCATAAGCCAGAAAGCATGGAGTTTCATGTACAGCACAGCAAAAAAAAGAGATTATTGAGGCTTGAGTTTTGAATACCAATAGTAAAGTAGTCCTGAATTTAGCTAATACTGTAAGTGACTTCTTTGCATAACAGGTTTGTGTGGCTTAAAGAAATAATAAACAGCATTAGTGATGGTACAGTAAAAACCCTAGATTGAAAAGGTCATTCAGATTTACACCAAATTAATTCATTTTTGCTCCTTTTGCATTTGGAGATTGAATTTGAAGTTTTATGTTCTCATGTCCCTCCATATAATATTAGATTTTAAACTATAGTGGAAAGTGGTATTTGCCCATTCACTCATTAAAAGCATTCTGAACTTTTGAGATTATTAAAATCGTTGATGTTGTGTTGTGAATAAATTTGTATGTGTGCCATTGTGCTGTATTAATTTAATTTGTTTAATAAATGGCATTTCTTTATAGACCAAATATGTTACAAAATATATTTAAGAAACCTGAATAAAACAAATAAGGAAATTATATTTGAACATTAAAAAAATACCAGCATTACTCATTTGGTCCCTTGTTACACGCCACATCATTTACTTAAAGAGCAATGGGTTTGTTCTCATGGCTTTTGGAATAAATATGTAAATGTGTGTTTATTCTCTGTGTAAGCACGGGCAAAAAAAAAAAAGCGGGTCTGAACATAGGGATCGGGTTCAGGAAAGACAGTCAGAGGGAAGGAGGAAAGGAGGAGAGGGTATACATTATTAACTACGACTTCATCACATGTTCCCAGTTTCTTGGGGACTTATTATTCTGAGGCGCTTTAATGAATAACAAGAAGAAGAGAGGGCAGAGGGAGAGGAAGGGATGATTGATGAAGTGAGTGCAGACACCGCCACCACCTGGACAACCCCAGCACTGCACTTCAACAGAGATGGGGCGACTGCTTACAAAAATAGACACAGAGGGCAACAACCACTAAAGTGTCCCTGGCATTAGCATTTGACAAGGTCTGCGCCTGCCACGCTGCATATAGATTGGGATTTGTTTTGTCAAGGATACTTGTCAAGCGGGCGGGTGACAGCCAGATTTCATGAGCTCTGAGTGTGTAGCAGGCGAGGTTGGACATTGAGACGGGCGCTAAGGAGAGTCTCCCAGTGGGTGCATCTGAGGGAAGAAACATGTACTAGTGTTTGTGTTTGCAGGTGTGTGTGCGTGTAAAATTGTAATCCAAGGTGACTGCTGTGTTTTGCCGAGAGTGGGTGATGGCATATCTGATCACCAGTGTCCTACTTTTCACAAGTTACTCTTTCCCAGTAAGAAAAAGACATTTGTCTGTAATTTCCTGCTATATCACTCACAGCCCTTTAAAAGGCAATTGAGCAAATAAGTCCAAAGTCTGGCCCTGGTGCAAGTCATGGCACAAGACAGGATTTCGGATGAATTGAATGAAACAATGTTTTCCATTTTAATCTATCACAAATTCCACTGTGAAAAATATTACCCAAACGTTGGTCGTAAGAAAGTTGAATGTCACTACAATAGAGAAAGAAATATAGTCATATTATCAGTCTTTGAAAAAAAGTTTGGCCACCCTTATAATAAATGTTAGAAGAAAGAAAGAATGCAGATAAGACAGTCACCACAACCTTGGGCCGTATGTAAAGGTTGTTCTCTGAGCGTTTTTGTAACTACCTGAAAGAGTTTCTTGAGAGGAGCCAGTGAGCTGCGGTTACAGAGGACCAGTGCTGGGAGTGAGAGCCACAAACCCAGTCTGTATCAGAGGTTAGTACAGCCTCCCACTGCTGTCTCTCATCCTGACTGCACCGACTTCAGGGCCATTGTGGAGGAGAACATTTTGCACTTTTGCATGATCTCTTAGTCCTCCCTCTCATTTCCCTCTGCTGCTTTTCACAGACTTTTTCTGTCATAGTGGCAGACTCACACAAAACCAAACTCTTTTCAAAGCGTTCCAAAACTTCCCTGTATTATAGTAGTTTCCTCCAGATAAAAAAAATATGCACCAACCTTGTAATGAGCTCTGGGAATGTCCTTTTGTTGTGTATTTGGATTTGTTGGGGTCCTTGTTTAAACCATGCTGCATTTTTGTAAGTCCCCAAATAATAATATTACAATGACATTCTATAGCGCATAAGCTGTGGCCACTGCTACTCTGGGGCAGACAGAAACGTGCCAGTCATACAACCCCAATGGCCTCTTGCACCACCATCAAACACAACAAACAGTGTCTTGCCCAGAGGCACATTAAACAATGAAATTGTTATAGTTAGAATTGAACCAACCATCTGAGCTGCAGTAATCAGCAAATTATTTCTGTCTTTACTTAGACTTAAATTTTTAGCATGTTGACAATATTACTGTGAAGTCAATGTAGCCCAGAGTGAATTCTGAATTCAATGCAGGTTGACAACAATGAGACTAAACGTGATCATTTAAAAAACATTTGCAGAAATTTTGCTGAAAATAATTGACATTCCCAGGGATCCAGCTAAAGTGCCAACCAAATTTCCCTGTTATAAATGACTGAAAGCAAAATGAAAGACAACAAAACATGAAAAGAAAGGGCACATTAATGAGGTCTTAATGCACTCTCTCACTCACTTTTATGCTTTATGCCACTCAAGATGAGAAACTATGTGGATGATGAAAGGTGATGTCTTGTCAAAACTCAAACAGTGACCCCTGTATAACGACAGTCAGTCAGTCCACAAATGACCACAACAGTCTGGCCTGGTGCTTGTCATCTTTATTCGGTAACCCTAACCCCATCTGCAGCTGCTTTGGCGCTCCCTTTGATTTTGCTTTTTCTCCTCCACTATCGTCAGACCAACTGGTTCTGCTGCTCCACAAAAAGGGCTGCTACTTGTCTTCTCTGATGTGTGACAGCTTAACCGTTTCGGAGACCCCAAAGCGGCAAACAAGCAGCAAAGTCCAGAGAATTGAGCCGGTGACTAGTGAGAGCCAGACATCATAGTCGTGGCTAACACTGTTTATTAGAGGGGTCGGAGGTCATGCATTGGTTAATAGCTTTAAGCAGGGGGAACGCCGTCGGGACTGGCTGACAGAGAAGCAGCAGTGGTAGCTTTGGTGGAGCGGCTGTTGCACTTGTTTCTCTATGAGCAGATGAAAGAATGGGAGAGTGCCTGGACCTAAAGAGTTTGGGGAATTGGGAGAGTGTCCACCTGTAGCCCGTCACTCACAGCCTGTCATCGCCAGTCTGAGCCATTCATCATGTTCATAAAATCATTACTCCAGTTCCTCCAAGCAGCAACTGGTGGCACTGGGGAAGCACGAACCTCCTGTTTCTGCTTAGGTTATTGTTGCTATTGTTGCGGTTTATTTTTTTAATATGCTACATTTTTCACACTGCTAATCTGTTAGGTAGGAGAAAAGCACTGTTGCAATGCAAAGAAATAATACAAAGAATTTAGACTTTTGTAGTTTTTCCTGTTTTTTTTTTTTTTTTTCACGAGAGCTGTAGCCAGATTCAAGTCTTCCAGGGACAATAAATTGAAGAAATACCATGGACATTTTGATCTACAAAGGCAAAGCCTCATTTAATTTACAGGAATTCATTAAACACCTATTGGCCCTATAAAACAGCTCCATGCCTCAGAGTGCAGTCTTTTCCATAGAAACACTGACTTGTGTAAATGCAACAAACATAAGAAAAAAGACTTAACACTGTTAGATACAAATCTGCACCCGAATGATCACACTTCATATTTTTTCAGGTCATAAATTTGCTATTTTCGGAATTTGAGACATTCAAAGGTGATGCTTTTTGGATTATAAACAAAAGACATTAATGCCATCTAGTGGAAAATGTTTACATGAGAAGTCTTTAATTTAAAGAAAAGTTCTACTGTTCCCATTAAGAGGCAACAAAACATGTTTCTCACTCATCTTAGCAGCAACGAGTGGCACATGTTACAATGTATAATTAAAGCCTGTAGTCACCCCTTCATCCACTTGCAATAGGCAGCCACAAAAGCAGCCACACAAGTCTGTATGTTCTCAGTTGCAGCCTAAAGACTAAATCATCTATCATGTTGTCGTATGAAACCGGACAAAAAGATCACAGGTACAAAGCAGCCACAGATCCTCCTATACAAGGCTGTAGAACATCTAATCTCCCCAGACCTGCTTTTTATTGCTTCTCAGCCGAATAATGATGTTAGGACTGTGGGCTGCTGAGCTGTGTCGTGCTCCTAGTCCCCAGCCAGACTCCATTTGGCTTTCGGGAAGGAGCTGGTATTGGACAAACAGCATCAAGCTTTGTTCTAACTGGTTAAACTGTTCTGCAGATACACAATGTGAAAAACAAAAGAATGGTTTTATCCAACAGTCAAGGACAAGGGCAGACCTGTTTTCCACATGTTCTTGTACATGCACACAAGTTGTAGTGCCTGATTTTGTGCAGGAAGAAAAAATAAACATCTATGTTTGAAATGTTGATTATGAACATTTTAAATACTGCCATAATTTTAGAATATCCTTATTAATGGTTTATGCAGAAGTAGACCGTAGACAATTGATTTTTTAACTGAA
>JAVQKG010182244.1:0-20810 GCA_036025885.1 Hypseleotris bucephala
TTTAATTAAAGCTGAGGTAGGCATTTTTTTTTTTACATACAATAGAAATTATTAGGACCACATTTGATCTCTCTGCAAAGTACCAAGAAGTTACATAATATAAATTTTATATTAAGTTACTGCACCTTACAATTTTTTTCTACTTAAATTGCAATACCAGTGCAAATTTGACTAAAATTATTAATATGCCACAAAAGCTGTATTTTTTTTACACATAAAAACATCAATTCTTATAGAAATCTATGCATTACTTACATTAGGGGTGGGCGATATGGTGAAAAAAAAATTGTGATATAAAGTTATGACGATATGCTAATGTGGGAAGATCGCTGAATCGTGATACAGTGCATTAAGTATTGTGATAAAATTTGATTGGTTGTAGTCCTCTTTGTATGACAAAAAGTTAACTAAGATTGTGGTAAGATTGTGACCTTAATAAAATCGTAATAATCTATTTTTACCACATCGCCCACCTCTAATTTACATCACTGTACAGAACCAACCCTGTACTTTGGCACATGTCTAGCTCTCAGTCTAACAGCTCAAATGTGTTCTCCACTGAATGCATGCTGAAGGTGCTTGCGTGTATTGATTGATGGTTGAAAATGGCCCGTAGACTGTCGTATGCTGGATAATGTGGTCAGTAATACAGTGGGGGGACAGTATATCAAGATGCTGTGTCTTTTCTCACTTCCCCTCCCGACTTCCCCTTGTACCGGGTTGGACGCCAAGCGCTAAACCCAACACTTACTGTCAACCAGGCTATTAATATTAGACCGATCTCTCATAGCTTCTTCTTTCTTTCACTCTATTCATATGCCTACTTGTACATACAGTATATCAATGCATTCAGCTGAGTGGAGTCTATTGCAAAAACATCACAATTGTTGCAAAAACAGCTTCTGCAACAAATTCACCTTTGACCAATGATTGTTTATCTTTTATTCTCACTTTGTCATGAATTAATGACGCAACCTTTTAAACAAGGAACAAGTCTAAGTTCTTAGAATTAGGGTTGAAAGACTGATCACAATCAAATCGAAATCGCAATTCTAATGATTGCAATTAGCAAATCGCAAAGGCTGCAATTATTTTCTCAGTATATTATCTCTGCAAAAAACACAATATATTGTCAAAAACCTGTGTACTTTGTAAGTTTAACCTCTATAGCATGTTCTAAAAGGCATGTGGAAGTTTAATGTTTTAGTTTTTTGTCAAGTGTTAATGCTTCCTGACAGGTTTAAAATGTGCTCTGTGTACCGAATCTTGGCTTTAAAAACATTGCAAATTTAATCACAATATCTGTCTTTAAAATCGCAATTAGATATTTTTTCAAAATCGTGCAGCCCTACTTATAATGAACACTTAAGTTGCTGTCTTTGGGGTATTTTTGGGCTAAGATGAAAGTACACTGCCAACGGCCCAAATACCCCAGCACCAGCTACCCCCTCGCCTCACTTCCTGATTCGGGGCACGACCTCAGAGCCGAGGGGGTGTCTGGGAATTCACGGAGGATTTTACAGAAAAAAGAGAGCTCAAGGGTGCTCCTGTTGTGATGGTATTGTCATTTAAAAGTGAGACTTATCGAACTATATCTAATGCTGAGGAGGGCACGCAGAATGTTAAAATTTAGACTGAAAAGGGTGAAGAGGACAAAGATTAGAAAAACAAAGGTCATTGCTGAAAATGGCCATAAACTTCAACTACAGACATTGGCGCAATTTTGAGAACAAGTCCAGTTTATTAGAGTCAAAACTGAATTGATTTCAATGGATTAAGAGTTGGAAAAAAAAAGATTTGTTGTTAGATGTTAAAGGTGGGGTAGGTATTTCTGCGTACAACAGAAAACAATGGAAACTGTCAACATTTTTAGGGGAAAAAGTTGAGTTGATAATTTTTTTTGCCCCATATTATTTTTTTCTACATACTAAGTCCACCTTTATCTTTTTTTAAAAGAAGGTAAAACTTTTTTTTTTAAGGGGGAATAATATGATACTGTGATATAAACACTAACTAATTATTGAATGAATATATTCTGGGTTAACTTTGTGCCCTATTTAAATAATTAAATGAGCGGTTTCAACATTATAAACCTTATCTTGGTTATCTTATCGTTTTATCTTTATTAACATTTATGACGCTTTTGAGAATCTGACTGAAATATATCTGAAAGTTGTGTTTATGGTTAAGTGACAGCATGAATGTTCCTTGTATTTTGAAGTGTGTTGTGTCGCCTAGTGTCAAAGATGTGTCAGATGTGAGAGTTAGAGTCATTGACCGGGGAAAGAGAGGTCATTTCTCATTTATTTATTTAGATTAATTACAATCTATAATCAATGTGTGGATGTTATTGACACAAATATCATATGTCAGCTGACTGAAATTTACAAACACACTTCTGGTAATGAATGAGTCACTATTAGGGTGGTTGTATGTGAAGTAATTGCTGGTCAGTGAGCCCACATCAAAGTTTTGTGTGGATATTCTGCATTGTTATGATACATACTGTATTTAAATATAGGTTAGGTTATGTTTATTCCTTTTAATAAGTCAGCAGTTTTAGAGCTTGTTTACATAAGAGAAGCAATAAGAAGGCAATCAGGGCATGTCACAGACTTTCTAGTCTCTGGGCAGTTGCAATAGTGGTACTTTTGAAATTTTTATAAGCTGACACTAATTCTGTTTTACAATTGTTAAAAATGGAAAGATAGCCAAGTCACGTGCTGACAAATTTTCTGTCTCACACTTTCATTTATTTCAGACTGGGCTTGAATATTGAATCTTTGTTTGTTTTGTGTTGTTGACTTGGACCTCGAGTCTGTATAATAAAGTTTATAATTATGAATATTTATATAATTAACATTGATAGACCCATACTTAAATGTGTGTATAAAAAAACACCTGGACAAAGTGGCTTATCAAACTTCCAACCTGACAAAACTTTGCTGCTTTGTCAAGTTGGTAAGTGTAAATATCAATCCATAATGCATGCACAATTTGCATAAAGTAAGCTCCAATATTTTTGACACCATAACACATTTTCAGACGCCTCTAATTTTCTCACCACACACACGTACACACACAGACACACACACTCCTACGTATGTGCTTTGGCCTGGCCGCATATAGTAGCTGACCTTTCCACCCGTCCATCCATCCATCTATGCGCCTCTCTCGTCCCTCTCTCATCATTCCCACCCCCCCGCTCTTTGATGTCCTCTAATTAGCCCGGGCTTTGCTATAGACCCAGTGGCATTAATCAACCCGGCTCCCCTTTCTCCAGCACGCGTTAATTGGACGTGCTAAATGAAGGAGGCCCGTGCGCAGACAGACAGACTATGTCCACTCACCTGGCAACCACATACTGAAGTCCCTCGCTGCTATAGCTGCTGTCTTGGTCATATCTATGTGAACAGTTCGCCCCTCTCGTCTCTCGCGTAATACCCAAAAAGGAGGAGTGTATCAAATCATATGGTTGAGAGATTCTTACACACAAAAACCTATACAAGCCACACCTCCCTACCTCTCACCCCACATCCTGCGACACAACAGGAAGTAAGCCTCAAAAGAGTAGGAACTCGGCTCAGCAAAAGCACTATAGAAAAAAAGGGGGACACGCGCATTAAGGGTTAAAGAGAGTGGGAGAAGACGAGTGCAGATCTAAGGAGATAGACGGAGGTGCAAAAAAGAACGAGGAGGCTGTTGATGGAAAGTGATGGCGCGGCTGGAAACACACGCTCACGCACGCACACTGACACATGCAAAAGAAAGAAAAGAGTTGAGTTGACATTATGGCCGGAGCGCTTGTGATGTATGGGCCATTTACAGTGACAGGCATCTTCAAAAGTCAACAAGGTGTTTTTTTTTCTAAGTCTAAGCGGGGTTATTTCTGTTGATATCGCCATATGTAGGCCTATAGACCCGGGTATTCGTACTTGCGTGGGTGTATACGGTGGTCTCTTGCGCAGGCGTTTGACAGTGACAGAACTTGTGAGACATCCCCGAGCGCTGGCAAAAACAAAACCCATGTGGAAGGAAGGAAAGCGTCACTCAAATCTATTGTAGTTTTACCACTGACCAACCCACCACAAGCCAGCTCACCCCAGCGCGTCTCTAACAGTCATGAGGCCTTGACAAAATAAGTGGAACATTGCACATAAACTCGATGTGACTTATTACAGCCGCCTACTTGGTTTAACAATCTGAAGCAAGCAGAAAATTTGAAGTACAAAAAAAGCAGCTTTCAGCAATATCCTCGCTTGAGTTTTCTTTGTCACTTTGACGTGCATATTCGCCATTGAACACAAGGTGGCACTATTGATTTTTAAATCCTAAACGCATCACTGGAAAGGACAGCAGTACAGATGACCCCCCTCCCTTCCCCGTCCCTTCTCCCCAGGTCCGAGTTCACTAATTCAAAAGCTAACGGCAGCAGAGTTCCCAAGTTTAACCTTATAAATACTTTATGTGGTGATTTACAACAGGCCAATGTACTGTAGTGGACAGACGCTCAGTAATAGTGCATACAGGAGGTGCGGTTTAATAGCTCTCTCCACTTTTTACTTCTTATCTCAAAGAGCCAATGCGTAAAATGCTCAGTAATATTCATATATATATATTTTAAAGGAGAAGTTGTGTATATAATTTTTTTTTAAAGGGCAGAGCTCCAAAGCAGTTGTTTTTGCATAAAACTAAATTCCTTTGTCACTGTTTGTTATTGTCCAATATTCGGTCATAGCAATTTGAGGTCTGTGAAGATTTTTTATTTGGTGTTTGTAATTGTAATTATTTTTATTCGTACAGAAACAGCTGAGTTGTTATCGTGTGTTCAGGACGCTGACTGACTGCAGAGGGAGGGGCGTTACTGCGGGTCAAAGGTCTTCTGTGCAACCTGACTTTGGCCATGACCTTTGTTCAAACCCCAATCTCACACATAACTACAACACACATCTGTGTGTGTGTATGTGTTTGTGTGTGGGTTTACTGTAGCCTCACAACACTGAAGAGTATCTGGATGTCTCACAGTTCATGGCCGTGGGGGGCCATCCCGCCCAAAGGTGGTCTTACATGTGGTTACTATGGAGACCAGGCAGGCCACACTCCCAGGTATGTATGGATTTTTTAATGTTAAAAAAAAGATTGTCTAAACAATTATTCTTTTCTACACATATCAATACACACATGTCAATATGCAACAGCACTACATCTTAATTACGGAATTAAATATTTATATTAGATAATCAGAGAAAAGTTAAAAGATCAACGTTGGATATATGGCAGTAGACACTAAATGCCCCGTACTTAGAAGGACTTGAATGTTTTGTGCCGTGTGCAGTAGAAACTACAAGCTCATTGGACAACACATAGTGGCACCTATACACAATCTGATAGTGGGACCCCAGGGAGGAGGATGGGGGAGCAGGAGCCTCTGGAGTGCCATCAATCACTCCACTGTCAGAAGGACAGAGAAAGAGGCAAATGCAGGGAGGGGTTGGACTTATACCGAGAGGCGAGGAGGAAAATAGTTTTAAAGATGCACAGGATGAAGGAGTGACAGCGAGAGGTGAAAGACAGGTGAAACATACAGAAATGAAAAATCAGGCCAGGCTTTAGCAGAGCTGGAGGAGGATGGAGATGGGCTGTATAATGGGTCATTGCAGGGACGATTCGGAGGTCTCCTGTTCAAACCTCTATGGCTCGGCCCCCTGCATGTGGAGCAGCCTCAGGCCTGGAGCGCACACTCGCTCTAATTCATATAATCCATCATATTCTTCTTCTTACGGAGGAGACAAAGTGAGGCTCAACCCTGGTCCAGGCAAGTCCTGAACACGGGCGAACAGCAAGACTCTATTCTGCAAGGTGAGAGATTTAAATTCAGCCCAGTAAATAGGTGTAGCCCCATGAGGAGCTGTAGGATTATAAACAGTAGGGCTGACACTGTGGAGACTAGCAAGGTTGAGGTTTTGTATGAGAAGCAGCGGGGGCTAAAACACACTCACACTGTTGGCTATCATGGGACTAAAGCCATCTCATACACGCAGGCGGCTACACCTTTACAACACCTATCCCTCTTGTGTCCTAATGCCTCTCCTCCGGCCTCTCCACCCGCCATTCTTCTCTCACCATCACCTCCTCTCTCTATCATCTCCGCAGCCCACAGGGAGCTGGGCTTGTCTAGACAGAAAACGCTCTTTCCCACGGCGCTACCAAGGTTGAAGCTCAAATCTCTTTCTCTGCCGCTCGGCCCTTCACAGAAGAGCGGTGGGTCTGGAGGGAGGGATGTGGCCTTCATGACAGGTTTGAGGAGCACAGAGGCCACTTTAGATCACAGTGATACAACCACAGAGGGTTGGATCTGACCTGAGCTGATACTGTTAAAACTAAACTAAACCTTGGTTTAATTCTGTCATTATATGAGCTCCATCCTCACCTTTCTTCATCAGTATCATCCTCTCTCACTACAAGACTTCCTGCTTTGTGTCAGTAAAACTTTCCTCTCTGTCTGCTCTCAGAGCCGCTGGTCAGCAGCAGCTGTGACATCACCGGCCACTGTTCTCCGCTCGGATTGGACACTCGGCCACGTTGCCAGGCAACAGCAGTGAAAGGTCTCGGTGCGGCGTGTGCGTGTGTATGTGTGTGTTTATGTCTGTTTATAGCGACGTGAGTGAGAGGTGTGAGCCATTTTCCTCGCCTTGCCCTTTATCTGTGCATGAAGAATGATCAGAACAGATCTACTTGTGCGCTGTATCTCACATCAAAGCATGTAGATGATTGGGCTGCCTTCAGCACAGAGCAAGAATGATGTGTGTGCATTGCATTAATGAAAAAGAAAGATGCTACAAGCGTGCGTGTGTCAGTGTCTGCGATTGCGTCGAACTAAATAAATGTGTATGTTGGTGTCAAAGCCAGATTGGTGTCTGTATGCGCTGTGTGAATGTGTGTCTAAGCCCCCGGGAGCGGGTGGTTATTGTATCTGACACAGCGGCTCTTTCTCGCGCCTCATATTTCTGGGCCGATCGATTCCTCTGACTCCCGACAAGACAATAATCGCACCTCCCTCTCTCACTCCATCACTACCATTATTACTGACCTCCCCAGGGAACGAACAGGGTGGAGGAAGAGAGGGATGAGGAAGGAAGGAAGGAAGTAGGAGAGCAATGAGGAGGGGACAAGACAGAATCAGCCTATGATGATGAAAAAGTAAAAAGGGACAGTGTTTAAAATGAGCCTGGAGGAGTCGGCCAGAGAAAACACACACACACACACACATACTGACTTCAGGAGAGGTGTGTGAGTGTGTAGATAAGGTGATGGAGGGAAGAAGTCCAGGGGAAAGAAGAGAGAAAGAAGAGAGATAGGGCAATGACATGTATACGAGAGGTGATATAGGAACAGAATGGTGAAGCTCGGAGAGAAATCATAACAGGAAGAAGGGAGGCCAGTGGTTTTTAAAGAACACAAGCAATATAGTTCACTAAGAGGAACACCGGACAGTGGAGAGAGTGCAGAGCAGGGCCTGAACTGAGATGGGAGGGTGCTGAGGTGGTGTTGCGGGGCAATAAAGAAGAGAATTAGTGGAGGAGAGATGAAGGATTCGTGCTATCTTCTTCTAATAAAGGCCAGAATGAGAGACAGGGCGCGGAGATGGGGAGGGAGGAGCAGCGGCGAGCAAGGGGGGTTAGATCGAGGTGAAACAGACAGAAAGACAGAGGGAAAAATATATATAGGCGATAGTCATTGGAAGAGATGGTGGAGAAGAGGTCAGCGCTCCGAAATATTATTAAATTGACAAGAGAACAATAGTTGATTGGCGCGGCGACATGTGCTGATGCTGTTCACGGACATGGAATGGACAGAGGTGGAGGAAAGTCCGGACGCCATTTTTACTGGGGGACTTTTTCACATATAGAATTGATTTGGTATGATTTTAGATGTAGGATTTGAGGGGAAACTTAATTAATGAAAATGTTACATCTTGCATATTGAAAAGTTTTGGCATTCAAATATTGTTTTTAGTTTATTGTTGTATAGGGTATAGGTTGGCAAGTAAATGGGAGAAAACTAATAAACTTTGAACTAAATATTGAATAACTAATGTTTTTATGTACAATTGACTAGTTCATAGTTACATTCAACTCCAGTTAAATTGAATAAGCCACATAAAATAAAAACTTTTGGTGGGGATTTTCCTTCAAAAATTATTGATAATTGTGACACATATTCAAACCCACAAAATCCGCCCCTTGTCACACAATGGGCCGCAAATGATAAAATCTATGGTATACCAATAACATGCACACGCAATCAGCCCACCAGCAGACACACACTTAGCTTCCTCCTGTCACCACCACTGCTGCTGCGTCTCTTTGAATCCAGATTACAATTACAGTAATTGGCTCTCAATTTAGGGGATTGCTGTTTGACCTGCTCACCCCTTTTCTTTCTCATTCTTTCTCCTATCCTCATACATTTCTCCTGACAGGCCCCCTTCCCCCTTTAAAAAAAACCCTTATCAATATTCCTCCACCCCCTCCTCCTCTCCTCCACCTGTATCGCTTCATCCATCTTTCTTCTACACTGACACAGGCACATCCTTTGGGCTACATTCATTCTCTGTATTGTGCAAAAAGGGGGATCTGATGCATACTTTATTGATGCTGTATTCATAATAAAGAGGTGCGGGACGGAGCGAGTGAGGGGGTGTTTTTTTTTGGGTGGGGGCCTTATAGGATGAAAGAGTAGGTACATATATGGTAGGTGCTGATGGTGTGTTGGGGCGAAGAAGAAGAAGCAGGAGGGGGGTTAGGAAATTGGTCTGGCTAGCGGAACAGCTTTTCACCTCAACCCTCCCTCCCTCCACCCCACTACCCCCCCGCTCCCTCCATTCTGCTTTGTATTCTGCAGAGATGACAGGGGGAAAGCTTTATTGCTCCGAGTTGGTATCGATCGGGGCCCCATCGAGGGGGGAGGCCAGGGGGACGCGGCAAGCAGGCCCTTTTGCAACGACCGCTCCCTCCTTCACTCGTTCACTCGCTTGTCCACTCTTTCTCTCCACCCTCAGTTCGTCAACCCCTCCCCCCTCCTCTTCCCCTCTCTCTCCCGAACCCACCTCTCTCTTACTCGCCCCGGCCTCGTTCTGAAATTCAAATTCAAGGCTCCTATTCTCAAAGGTTAGTAAGAGAATGGCTAGATAGATTGAATAAAAGAAAGATGGAAGGAGGCTGGTTTCTTCTCTCCTCTCACTCTCGGATTGAGCCTCTGAATGGAGCTGAGATCTGATAAGCGCAGCCCCGCAAACACAAACAAGAGGAAGGAATAGACAAAATAAAGGGAAAAAAGAAATAGCCAGAAGGAATAAATCGCCTCCCCGGTCTCTTGGTTTTTCTAAGCACTGCTCGCCTTTTCTTTTCTAACTGGCCCTTCCCTTCTTAACCCCGGCCTCGGCGTATATCTCCACTTTTCTTGCGAGGTGAGAATGATTGCGGTGACAGGTGAAGAATGAGCCGGCTCTGAGCATGCATAAAGTATCTTGGGTGTCCCGGGTGTGGGTTGTTAAGGGGGACATAGGGGACTCACAAATGCAGTTCTGTGCGGCTAAGAGATATCAAATCAAAGGATGAAATGATTTTTGGTAAAACCGGCTAAGACAAAAGCTGACAGTTAAACAACCCTCTTTCTGTTTGATTAAATAAAAAGGCCAACTGACCAAACAGTGGCTAGCCTCCTGCCCTGGTTTATCCGTTAATGGCATGCACAGAGAGGCAGCCAGAACAGATTGTCCATCAGGGGGGTTAGAGGGTTCAAGTCCATGACCAGAGGGGCTAGAGGAAGGTTAGGGGGTTGCGGGTTCAACTCCCCAGAGGGCTGAGGAGGATCCCTGCTGTCTACCATCCCCATGCAGCACACCCTCCCACTCCTAACTCTCATCCCCGGTAAGACTGCTTAAGGATATTACCTCTGCCTTTCTTTCTCCAAGTCCTCCCTAGGCCTGCTTAGTCACATTACACTGTCTCACATGCTTACATGCACATATACCCGGGTATGAACAAAGAATACTAATTGGTGAACTCACTATTCTTGCAATTAAAATGTATTTTTCAATGCACGACTTGAAGAAAACAAGGCTCTTCCGAAGACCAAAAGGATAGTGCCTAAATGGGAACGTGAACAGATGATACTTAATTTTGAGGGGAAATGCTTTGTTCACAATGTTGGACTAAAAAGTACTTCAACCTCGCATTTTAAGTTTTATCTCACAATAAAACACACTCCTATTACAAATAGAGGAAAATCTAAGGATTATGAATGATTTCAAGAATTTTTATGAAAATACAATCTTCACTTTTGGAATAAATTTGCAGTCTAACAAACAAAGAAATCAAAGGCATGGTATAAAAAATAAGGGTGTAATAGAGACAGTGCAGTTGTTGATAGAGACAGATCATGCATGTTTTATAGCAGAAAATATTCTCTTGCTAGACTATAATAATCAACAGATCATATGATGTCCAAAACAAGTGGAATGCAATACAAATGTCTAATTAGGCTCAAAATGACAAATCAATAGCAATATAGAGGCAAAGTAAAGGTAATCAAAACAATGCATTCCTTTTAGTATCCCATTCCGCTTTTGTATTCTTCAAAAACATCTTACAAAATGCATTTCCCTGTTTGTTTTTCCATATTACTACCAATCCCTTATTTCTGGCCACTTTTTATTTCAAGCGATTCCTACTCTACTCCATCTCACTTACTCCTCCAAACACCAGCTCTCGCTATCAGCTCTGGCAAGATGGGAGTGGATATGAGATATTTGTGTAAACATTGGATACATAGACTGTATATATACATTGCCATTGATATTGCCTGTGTGGTTTTATGTACGTCTACAGATTGAGCACAGTGATAGGATATACATTAGAGAATTGGGCCCGATCCTACATGCCTGATTCATAAAGGCATACACATAGGCATAGTGCAAAAGCAACAACCTGCAGGGCCCATAACCTGAGCCAAGCTTGCTGGACGGGGAGATGCATTATTAAACACATAGGGATTCATATGTAGAGGCAGAATATGAATGCAGCAGAGCATGTGTGCATTTGCCTGTTTGTTTGCTCACCGTGATGTGCTCCCCGACCAGCTATTGAGCCATTGTTATTATTTACATAGTCTACAAATCTGTTTATTGAAAGTCTACTCATGCCCCTTGTCTCCTAGTAGTCCTTTCTTCTCCATGCCATGTATTTTTCACCATTAGATTGAAAAAGACGAGCGTTATGCGATGTACTCAGACTTTGAAGGCCTTGAAGACGAAGTATAAATAAAATGGACCTGACTTCTCCCGCTGTGTTTAAGGTCCTAATAAGAAACTAGAGAAAGTGCACTTTTCTGATCAAAGATGGATGGAAGAGGAGTGAACTCACATGGCACATCAATCCACATGGGAGAGGGATTTGGTGTGGCATTATTGGTCTATAGCAAGAGTATTGTAAAATGCGAAGGCCACATGCAGACTTTTGAAATTAAACATTAAGATACCTGTCTAGTTTTGATCCAGTGACATCTATTGAACAATCAATGCTTAGTGTTTTTTGTGTATTTTCTGTATTGTGAGGTTTTCCCACTGTCAAAAATGGATGTCCTAAATTGCCCTTAGTGAATAAGTAAACGTTGATGTATGTCTCTATGTCACTCCTGCAAAAAATAGCTCGTTTCTGGAAAGGCTTAAATCTATACCCAGAACTGCGGGTGCGAGATGGGACACTCAAAAATGGTATGGTCAATGGTTGCAACAGAATTTCACTGACTGATATTTTCTCTTCCATCTATAAAGAATGCATCATACCTTAGGCCTATAGTTGTAGAAATGGACTGCTGCCACCCTAGACAGTCGCTAGGTAGTCGCAAGGCTGACACAGACACATACACTGACAGATACCGTGTTATGTTATGTTGACTGCCCTGACATTGATCTTAGGGGAAGAAAATAAATAAATAAATGTCAAAAATTCCCTTATAAAGCACTGTCAACTTCACATGTGACAGGGGTGAGCAAAATGGCAATAAAACAATTGTGATATTAAGTTATGACGATCTACTAATCCAGGCAAATGGTTGCATTGTGATACAGTTCATCAATTTATGCTTTGCTCTTCACCACCATTTTTCATATTAATTAAAAAAGGAAAAAGTATTACGATGAAATTTGACTGGATGTACATTGAATTTGTAGTTGGAAAGAAGAAGTAGTCTACTTGTGACCTCAATCTTCATAAAACTCCTACATGTGAGCCCTATAAGCAACATGACTTATCCAAGATGGCCGACGCGTCCATCTACCTCACAGGGCGAAACAGCAGATCCGTGATTAACCACACGGCCCTCGCACCAGGAGCAGTTCGGCGGAAGCTAAACCACAACATGAGCGCTGAGTGTGTTTACATCTGTAGGGCGGGCGGCCCGGGCCTCGACTCTCACGGTAATCGATGAACGAGGGAGAGAGGGTGAGGAGAGGAAAAATCGGTAAAGAAAGCAGGTTATCTCCCGTCATTAGGGGAGGGGGGAATCCCTGACTGGATGGTGGGGGTGAGGCGGGGGAAGACTGGGGGTTCATTGATAAAAAGGTAGAGAAGGGAGACTATGTTTGGCATCGAGAGAGAGCAGACAATTATCTGTATTGATTAGAGCGGCCCAGTACTGTGAAGACTGAGAAAACTATGACTGGATCAATACGACGAGAGAGAGAGGGAGGGGTGAGGTGGAGGGAGGGTGGGCTGTTTGGGTTGGAAGAGACTTGGAGAATAGATAGAACCAATAGAGAGAAACAAATGACAGATATAAAAGATACATACAATAAAGACACATAGTTTATGAGGCAAAGCCAAAGACCTCGGGTGGCACTAATGATAAGAAGACATTACAGGGAGGGGCGAATGGAGGGAGGCAATCAACGCACAAGGAGACAGGCATTAAATTGTCATGTCATTACTCTTTATCATTGATTTGTCAGCGCAACCACAGAGTTCATTCAGCCAGGCCTGCCCGTGCCCTCTCGTCACCACAGAGAGGCTACAGAGGTGGACATCATCACAGCTGGGAAACCTGTGTGAAGCAACAGTGCACTTCGGGACCGGGGAAAAGATGAATTGAGAGCGAGATAGAGAGTTGGTATTTTGTAAAATTAGTCCAAGGTTGAGTAAGAAAATAGGAGTTTTAGTAATAAGTGTGTTCGTAAAAATGATTCACTAAAAAATGGTGCATATAAAGACTATGCTAGATGAGATTTCTCTAATGAAAGTGTGAATTAGTGACTTAAAATTGTGTTTTACTTCATACATGTTAGAGTGAATGGTTTCTATATGTGTCTGTGTCAGCCCTGCAACTAAGACCCTAATGAGACTAATTGGAAAATTAATAAACTGCCCTATTGCCCCTAGCTCTATTGAAGAACATCGTTAATCTTAATTTTACATACTTTGAATTAACAATACATTAGGGATGGTAATGATGATGATAAAATCCAAAATGAATCTGGGAAGATCGTTGAATTGTGATATTTTAATTCATATATAAAATAAAAGTGTAGCTGTTAAATCTCTCAGCTGTTCTGAACACAGATAATATATATATATATATATGCCAGTTATTTTTAAGAGTTTAAACCTAAAGAAATGATTATGAAACACTTTATAGATTGATTAAACTGAAAGTATGAAAGAAAACTCAAGTGGGCTAACGTACATTTAAAACTAGACTGCAGTTCGAATTGAATTTTAAACCAACTATTTCATTTCATAAATGTAATGTTCTTTGGGGATGATATGTAATAAAAGATAGTTATGTAGCTGTGCTTTTGTAATGTGTTTTGAAGAAATATAATCTATTATACATAAAGTGGTAGCACACTCCAGACCTTTTCGTAGCTGAGTTCATTAAAAACACCATGTCCTTCCACTTTGCCGAATACTTTGTGTTTGACACTAGAGCTCTTGCACTACTTATACTGAAAAAATACTGAAAATAAATGAATGCAGAAGATGTGAGCCAAGGGGGCCCGAGTGTGGCAGGCGTAGCTTTGAAAATATAGACAGGGAGGGAGTGCTCAGGTAGGGGGCCTTGCTGTGGGGCCTCTTTTTGTTTGGGACAAAAACCAAAATGGAGGAGTAGGAGTGGAACAAAAGGCACACGGGGGGAAACAGGGGAGCGACAACCTGCGTGAGTAAAAACATCCCGCTGGCCCACACACATGCACACACACATATGCACACACATATACATATATATATACACACACACACACACAAATGGACACACATATACACACACACACAAACTCACACACACACATGCACACATAAATGAACACACACATCTACAGACACATGCACACAAACGCAACACATACAAGCACCTACACAAACCCACACACACAAACACACACAAACGCACACACACACATACAAACACACACAAACACATACGCCTTAATCCACCATCAGACCAACTGGAGTGTATGCAAGTACCACTCACTGCACTTCCTCTAAAAGTTACATTACTGCAGCCGCTTGGCCCCATTACCCAGGCAACCGTATACATGCAACACATCTGTCTTTCTGTTCATCAATGGATCATCAAGGTTGTGAATTTGCTAATGTTGCTTTGTTAGTTTGGGTTAGTCTGTTAGCCAAATAAACCAAAAGGTAATGGCTGGGTTTGGTAAGATAAGTAAGAAAAATAAAGAAATTTCACTTATTTTCACTTTACCTTCACTAAACAACTGTTAAATGGTAAAGAAGCTACAGTGGGCAAGTGTTCAACCTGCAACTTGAAGGTTGTTTGAATCCCCATCTTGTGTATACTGCTGTTGTGTCCCTGGCAATACACTTAACCCACATTGTCTATGAATGAATGGACTTAAAGTGCTTTGGGTATGAAAGGTGCTATGTACTGTAAATGTAAGCTGTTTTAAAAAATCTAGTGTCTAGACCTTGAAATGCCATGGGATTCTTCTTTGGAAGTAAATGTTCTATCCATTGAGCCACAAAACCCCTACATCTAGCATCATTTCTTTCTTTACTGGCCCCTTGTGGCTGGGAGTAAGTGTATTTGGTCATTTCTTCCATTGTATTTTCACTGCTAGAAACTAAGATAGATACTAAAATAGTAACTCAAGCTGGATACGCTCAGTAGAGAAGAGAAAATAAAGAAGTTGCTGTTTTGAAAGTAGATGTCACAGAAGTGCATATTAGTGTCATTGCCTTTGTGGAGGTCTGCACTCTCTGACTGCTTCAAGGTGAACATTATCAAATGATATGATTCAGCTGTGCGCATCCCTGATCCTTTTTGACACCACCACGGAGCGTATTGTCAGAAAAGGTTTATACAAAAGCAAACAAATAGATGGAAAAATATAAAGTCTGGATTGGGGGTGCCGGCTGGATATTGAGGAAACCTTTGGTAAGGGCAGAAAATGTCAGGTTTGACAAATGACCTTTTAAACATGGAGCAGATGTAGAGAGTCATGTACACTGTGGACAGAGAGCTGCTCAACTGTCTGTCTCCTAAACTGCTCCAGTACAGATAAGACTTAGTGCTGCTCTGTGGAGTTCAAAAACACTTCAGTACAAAATGGTGAATATCAGATGTAAGTGAAAGATGCTTAGAAAGAAAATGGTTACAAAACGTATGGGCTATATACTAAATGGAGGAAATTTTATTTATAGTAATTATAATAATGCATTGGTTTTACATAGCACTTTTCTCTAAACTTAAAGATGCCTTACTATTTACTATTTTTCATTCACTCTACAGTCACACTGGTGGTGGTAAACTACTGGGGCTGTCTGACAGAAACGTGGCTGCCATTCTGCGTCTACAGCCCCTACAGCCCCTTCAACCACCACCAATCAGACTAACACATTCATAAATAGGCAATGTGAGTTAATTGTCTTGCCCAGGGACAGTAGGCTATACGCTCAGGCAGGGATTCAAACCTGTCCTGCCCTTGGTGTTGCAATAAATTTAAGGCTGTTTGTAGGATCCATACCAATCACATTTGTAAGTTTGCCAGAAAAATGTACCAGGGTAGAATTTACTACTTATCTTACATATTCTTATGTTTGTGTTTAGAATTACTATATAACTCTGCTGTACATTTGTTTATTGCATGTATACGTATATAAATATTTACATATATTTTTATCATAATAGCTGTCAGGTGTAAAGAATGGAAGTTATGTCTCATGTTGTTGTTAATAAAACTTTTAGGTAAGAAAAATAAATGGATGCTATCTGGAAATCAGCAGGACCACTAAAAACTCCGACAAAGACAGAGTAGTAAGCACCCGGGACTTCTAATACAGGTGTAGAGTTATGCATGACATCACTAGACCCCTCCTCCAGCCCTGGGGAATGGGCACCTTGGAAACGGTCACTAAGGGAACCGAAATGGGGAGCCGTGATGAGGAAAAAGGGGGGGTCAGAGTAAAATCAAGCTGGACGAGATGTTGAAATATAACACAAAAATCCAGATTTAGTTGAAAATGCTTTGGGTTAGGAAGGTTGAAGGTTGTGTAGCATGATCCATCTGTGTCCAGACTGGGAAATTGTCCATTCTCAATCCGTGTTTTTACAAAATGGGCCACCTCTGCTCAGAAAGGGTGAACCGACAAGCTCTACTCTCCATTGTCCACCTCCCCCATATACTCTGACCTCCTGTCCAGTCGTTTACAGAAGGCAGATTTAATGCGGCCCGGTGGTAAAAACCAACACATGATAGGGTGCCCGAGCTCGCTTTAAGGACCTATGAAGAAATATTGACGGATGCGGAGAATAGTGAAATACCGGCGCTTAATGTATATGGGTTCTTGGAGGTCATTTCGAGCTCGATAAGTGGATTGAGAAGTTAGCACGCAACACCCACTTCGGGCTTTTGAGGTGGCCAAGCAACAAACAGAAACGCCAATGAGAGGAGGCCTTAGTGCCCTCTGCAAACTCGCCTCATCCCCACAGACAGCCCTATGTCTACAAAAGAGCAGCCGATAGAAGCACTTCGCCTGCCTTATGTCCTTTTCAACCTCACATTCCCAACTTCTCATCACTGATATTACAGCCATACTATTTACACATCAAATATACTTGCAAACAAACACAAATATTGCATATTCCACTTCAGAGGCTTAGTTTCGCTACTACGCAATATAGATTTGGCATGTATGCATAGAAAGTGATCAATATCCTTTGCTGAATAAAACATGCCGGTGCCTTTTGACAGAGCGATTTGAAATGGAGATCCTATGCTAATACAAAAGGCTTTGGTGAGATTGGCCCTGAACCTTCCACATACCAGCGCTTCACATTTAGACGCTCTCACCTGCAGCCTCCATAATGCATGAGGAGCCTGAATATATATCAACCACTGTGTAGCGAACTTACACACACACACACACACACACACACAGACACACACGCACACACACAGACACACACACACACACACACACACACTGACACACACAAGTACGCTACTATACTACTTGATATAGGCTGATTTGTTTTATTTCCAATACATTATGTGAGCTCTGTTCTTCATCCTTCATGCAATACCAACATTACTCAAGTTTAAACTAAAACGCTTGTATTTGCTGTCTGGGTCTCCAGGTATGAGAAATTACACTGTACCCCTGAGGCATTAGCCAACTTGAAGAAGCTTGGGGGTTGGACTGGCTGGATAGAGAATTTATTCTAGAATTAAAGATCATTGATTTGAACGCATCCTTTTTTTGTTCAGAAGTTGTCAATAAAGACAGTTTTTTCTATATAATTTAACATCTGCCAAACATTGTCTAAACATTGCAACTTTATGGACATTAGTTTATAGTTGTCTTCCATGTTTCTTTAAGCCAGACAGTGCAGACCTCCGAAAGAAAGAAAGAATAAAAGAAAGAAATTGGCTTGCAGTAGCAAAATATAGTTGTGGCTGAACCAGACACAACAATGGATCTTCTAGTTCAGGGGTAAATGTTCACAAAGCCCCACAAATTCACACAACTTATTCAGTAGATATGGGTTCTTTGTTAATGCCTTGTGCCTGAACTAGTTT
Organism: Hypseleotris bucephala; assembly: GCA_036025885.1. NCBI lineage: Eukaryota > Metazoa > Chordata > Actinopteri > Gobiiformes > Eleotridae > Hypseleotris > Hypseleotris bucephala. The sequence goes on from JAVQKG010182244.1 coordinate 18,104, forward strand.
TTTCAAGAAAAGAATGTTTTTTCCCATTACTAAAATATGCTTCAATGTTATGTATTAAACCAAGGCAAACATCATAACCTTTCTGGTGATGGAAAATGTTTTGCAATATACATTCCACAAATAACAAAACACTGAATTAACTATTACTTTCTGATTGATAATTTTGATGGACCTGTTAATAATATTTAATAGAATATGGAGCTGGCCTCAATGTGCAGCACTTAAGAGTTGCATTCACACTGCTGCATTTTGAGCCTCATTTTTAAAAGCTTATTATATCCTCGAGCTAATGCAATGTGCTGATGGTATTCTTAAAATACTTTCATTCTTCAAGGCTGTTTTAAAAGATGCATTAGTATGATGTGTAACCTCACATACCAAAGCTCCTGCACAAGAAACATCCTAAAGACACTGACCCCATACTGGGATTCAAGTACAAAACTGGAAATGGAAAAAAAAGCAATTTATGTTTCAAAACAAAAAAATGTAAAGGTTGAAATTCTTTAATGATGTTTTTTATATTTGTAAGAATTTGTTGTTGTGGGGGGAAACAGACAGTGGTGCTAAAAGCTTTGATTGCTCTGAAACATGTAGGGTCCAGAATGCAGTAAAACCAACAGTTTTTCTGCTTTGATCAAGTGGTGTGAGACACAGCGGCAGTGCTTAATCAAAACACTGGTAAGTCATCCTGAACTTGGAGGCTTTCAGCAGCAGGAAACAGGGTCAGGGCTGCTGCACAACTCAGTGTGAGATGGTCTGGTGTGTGTGTAAAAGTGTGCGTGTGTTGGTGTGTGTTTGTGTGTAAGTGTGTGTGGGGGTGTCTAATGTTGTGTTTGTTGTGAAACGGTCTAGAGTCGGTGTGTGTCTGTGTGTGTGTTTGTGCGTGTGTGTGTTTGTGTGTCAGTGTGAGTGTGTCTCAGCTGTTTGTTGTTGTAAAACGGTCTGGAGTTGGTGTGTATCTGCGTGTGTGTAGGTGTGTGGGTGTGTGTCTGTGTGTCTGCGTGTTTGTGTGTGTGTGTTGGTGTGTGTGTTAGTATGTGTCTATGTGTGTTTTTGAGTGTTTGTGTGTGTCAGTGTGTGTTTCTGTTAGCTGCATGTTATTGTGAAACAGTCTTGAGTTGGTGTGTGTCTGCGTGTGTGTCTGTTTGTGTGTGTTTGTGCGTGTCTGTGTGTATCTGTGTGTGTGTGTGAGCTGTTTGTTGTTGTGAAGCCCCGTGTCAGTTGTGTGTCAGTGTTATATGGTGCTGCCAATTAACACACAGTTTGTGCAAAGGAAAGGTAGCTGAGGCAAAGCCAGTGCAAGGTTAAGGAAGTTCAACACAAGATATTACTGCAGCAGACACACTGACAGCTTATGATCTCCAGACAAAGAAAAATCGATCTGACTGCAATTTATTTAAGAACAGTTTTGAAAGAAAATGTATGTCATGATATGTTTTAGAAATCTTTTATTTTTAAATCTTGATGAAAAACTAATTGCTTAATAGTGGTGATGAACACTTTCTAACTATACACTCATATGTTCACCTCTTTAAAGCAGTAACCATGCTTTTTGATGATGGTGGCAAAGCGGCAAGTAGTTTGGCAGTAGAGATAGTACCAGAAGAAAACCTTACTAATTGACCAGTGTCCAAGATGTACCCTGCTTAAGGCCCATAGGAATAGGCTAAAGCCACTGGGAATCCCTTTAGTAAAGTGCAAAAGCTGAATGGATGAAATTCCACTTGAGTAATACAGGTCCAGATTTGGAGCGCTTCTCTCCCCTCTGATAATTTCCAATTACATTAAACGATCTCACCGTCCAATTGTAAATACCTATTCACAGGGTAGTATGTCTGTTTTAGTGGACAAGTGAATTTACTTAGTGCTTCTCTCTCCCTCTGCCTGTGTGCCCTGATGGTCTTTAACCTTGGCCTCTGGTGCTTCTTCCAATAAAGCCCCTCCTCTTCCTCACCTCCATCTCTCTCTCTCTCTTTATCCCTTCGTCCATCTTCTTCTCCATCCCTCGTTCCCACCACTGTCCCCCCGGCTCCACTGTTGTCCACTGTTCCACTCATTCATAGTAAACACTATTGATTTTCAGCAGGGAAAATAAAAAAAAAGCCCATGAATTTTAATGCCCCTATCTGTCCCCTTCTCCATCTCTTCCTACACCCACAGACCACTATTTCTGCCCCCCCTTTGCCCCCACCCCTAGTCCTTCTTTCCTGAGGGGAGGATAAAGAGATGGAAGGTAGTGGTATGGTATAGTGAGGGAGGGGTTGGGGGTTACATTTCTCATTTCCCAGCTGTGCCTCTCTCGCATAGACACACAACCTCTTCTCACCGGCTTTTGGCTCTGGGGAGTGCAAGCAAACCATATAGCTCAGTGCACTGTCCTGTCTTCTGCACACAACTACACACACACAATGACACAAACACAATGATACACAAAGCTGATGTGCCTGTCTAGATAGGGGCCGTCCCAGTCTGCTGCCACTTAAACAATCACATGTGCACATCACAAGGGACGGGACAAGTCTGTGGTCAAGGCCGTGTGCATACAGGCAAGACCGACAGATCAACTACTATAGGCATTGTGGGGGATAGGATTCATAATACAATGACATATATGGGTGGGCGAAAAGGTAAAAATATCATGATTTTATTAAGATTTGTTACGATTTAAGCTAAGTTTAGATTTTTGTCTTACACAGAAGACTACTGC
>JAVQKG010182304.1:0-11049 GCA_036025885.1 Hypseleotris bucephala
TTTTAGTAAAGCGAAATAAGAAAGTGAAGTTCATTTAGACCCAAATCATCGTGTGGATTCAGGCACAAAAAGTAATATTTTGGTGTCATTTGAATGTAAAATCACCCATTTATGATAGATGTATGTTTTTCCATTAATGGTCATCTTTCCATCTCCATGTTAAGTGGCTCTGGTCAGGTATATAGTGTGCCCCGCCTCAGGCCCATAGACTGACCTCCAGTGTCCTCATTTTTCCACAGTACCTGACACACCTCCGCTAAAGCACATTCTTGCTGCGAGTGCTAACCTGTACCTCTCACTCACACTCACTCTCACTCTGCACAGATCTACTTGTCTTCAGGCCATGTTTCTCTCACTGTGCCCTGTCCAAGATGGCTACCTCATGTCTGTTTGGTTTTGCCTTGGTGCAACTACCTGATTTGGATACCTATTCATTCACCTATCCTATTTTGCCCGGCATTCGATATGTGGAGTGAAGCTATAAGGCAACTACAACCAGACAAACATGGCATGGGCTACGGTTGTTGCTTATATCCAGCGTCACTCTGTTAACCGTTGACTGATGAATTCTCCTGAAATAACTAAACAAACTTACGAACTAAAATGTATACTAGTTTATTTGGGAAAGCCCACTTCTCCCTAAACTATGCATCGGTCGGACGGGACTTGTTTAGGGCATGTCGTTAATATGATGTTCTGTTTAAAGGTTTATTTCAATAAAATGAAAGCGAGCGGTGGTCTCTTAGCGTTAGCATCACAACCAGGCTTTGCCAAAACTAGGTTGGGAAAAAAGCAGGGGTCTCTTAGCGTTAGCATGATTGTTGTTTGACTTCTTTCATTGACACTACCACTGTAAACAAGATTGTAAACCATTCAAACAAACTAAAGAGTAATCTTGTTCGACTCATTATTGAACTATTTTGTGAAAAGGGTTCTCTTAGAACCATTTTGGGGAAAAGATTCTATATGGAACCTTTCTTGAGAGGGATAGAACCTTCTGTTCTAAGAGTGTGCTGAACTACTGTATGTGGTACATGTTGTAATTTGTCCTAAGCCAGTTACCGTTGTTACTAGCTTGTTCGTTTGCGCATGTGCCGGGCCAAATGGGGTAACTGCTCTCTTCTCCTCCCGTTTATTGTATTACTGCTAAAAATGGGTCACACAGGCAGGGTTTGCGTTTTAGAAATACATGAATTCAAACATCTATTAAACTTTTCTTTTTAGACCAGTGGTGTAACTTCGTACCTTGACATGTTAATTTGTGAAGACCAAAATGAACCTCTTTGGACTATGAATTCAAACCGATTCTATATGATTTTAAATTCATCATTTAGCTGTAAACCTGCTGCTTTGCTTTTTACCTCCGCCAAGGTGGTAATGTTTTCTGTAGCGCATGTCTGTGTGTTTGTCTGTTAGCAACTTTACACAAAAACTGCTGAATGTATTTGGATGAAACTTTCAGGGAGGGTCAGGAATGTCTAAAGGAAGAAGTGATTAGATTTTGGGAGTGATCCGAGTTACTGTTTGGATCCAGGATTTGATTAAAATGACATTGCAACTTTATTTCAAAAGTAATCCTCCGATTTGGAAAGTCAGGAATGACACAAACTAAGATCATTTGAATTTTGGGAGTGATCTTTTGGAATTAACTGCCTTGGAGGTGGAGGTCTTTCTTGTCCCCCCCCTGTTGTTTTTGCTAGGGTTGTTAGCAAAATAAGCAATGGACCAACTGGATTCAGAAATGTTGTTCAATTCTGTAACATTGCGAGATGGAGCCAAAAATCCTAACTCCAGTCGCTAGAGGGCAGCAAATAAAAAAAACGCAGATACGTAACTATTTCGTCTCATTGGAGCATTTCCTCACACTCACATATTTCTTGTTTTGTATGAACCACTTTCTTTTCTTCTGGGGTCATCTGTGTCCGTTAGTTTAGCTTGAACTGATATGACTGACCGGGGAAGCAGTCATTTAGAAAAACAATCTACTTTTAAGACCGCAACAGTTCACATCCAGTCTCAGTTTATTATAAGCGTTCTGATTTCTGAGACTGTTGTGAAGCCTCCTCATTGGTCTGTGTCCTGGTCTTGCCCTCAGACCCTTGATTTTGGGCCCCCTTTTTGCTCAAATCCAAAGTAAAAACATCAGATAGTTCAGATTACAGTCCCACCCTGGTACACGCTGCTCTCTGAGGCTTGGACATGTTCAGATGAGGAGAGGGTGAAGCAACAGGAACTAGTCCAGACACGAGAGAGAACATAATCTTGATCGGTGGATCGGTAAATGTGGCAGATACTGGAACCGATATCATTTATTATACATTTTCCTAATTATGAGCAGATAAATAAAGTGGCAAATGACATTATATTACACTGTAACTCAAAAATGACAAAAGTTAGACCATCTGGCCTTAGTTCTATTTTGGTTTAATATTTTTTGATAATACCATGCTTTTAGTTTATGCATTAGTGTTGGTGGATATCGCGATCGGGACTGACAAAAGCTAGATTGGTACATCTCTAATAATAATAATAATAATAATGCTGAATATATAAATGTACTCACAGGTGGGCCAGGGGGTCCAGGTGTACCAGTTTCTCCCTTAGGTCCAGTTTGACCCTGCATTAGACAGAAAATAACTTGTAGAATATATGCTATATACAAATATAAAAATACAAGTCAATAATTTAAAATAGATGTATTTATTAGACTTACAGAAGACCCTTTAGCTCCTTTAGGACCCGGGGGACCCTACAACACAGAGCAGTCATTTGTTTGTAACATTCTACAGACATTCAGTAAAATACATATTAAACGGGTTTATCCTTACAGGTAATCCAGGAGGACCAATGGGACCAAGAGGACCAGGAGGACCCGCAATTCCCTGGAAACAGAATCAACAAATCGCTTCATAAAAACACAATACAGACATTATAATACAGTCTACACGTGCCTTCACATATTCACTTACATTATCTCCTTTAAGACCAGATGATCCTGCTGGACCAGGAAGTCCTCTGTCTCCCTTCTCTCCCTGTTCTCCTGGAGGTCCAATCAGCCCGATGAGGCCTGGGTGACCCTGGGTACACACAACAGATACAGTCAGTGGAGGAGACTATAGGATATTATAGAACTATATACACAACTATATACACAACTACACTACTGGTATCATTATTAACACTTACCTTTTCTCCTTTGACACCAGAGTCTCCCTTCATGCCTGGTAATCCTGGAGGGCCCTGTGGAACACATGCAACAGTTAACGTGTTTATAATACACAGTACAGTAAATCTGATCAAATGTTAATATAGTTGATCTCACCATTGGTCCTGGAGGTCCGTCTGGGCCTGGAGCACCGGGAAGACCTTGTTCACCCTGAACAGAAACAGAGTTAGTGTTGACTGTGTTGGTGTAGTACTTACTGTACATACTTTCTACTTAAATATAAGAACGTATGTATATTTCAATATAAGAGACACTCACCACTGGTCCGGGGATGCCTCTGAGACCCTCGGAGCCTGTTTTTCCAGGAGAACCTTGGGGACCGACGGGGCCTGTCTTTCCTTGGGGACCTTCCAAACCTGGCTCTCCCTTTAACACAAATATATTCACTGAGTATTTTATATGCATTCATATATAGTTTATATATATATATATATTATATTTTTATATTTTGAAAGATCTAAGATGAATGAGATGAAGCATATATTTACCTTGGCTCCTTTCTCTCCCTGCCGTCCCTCAGGTCCTGCAGGTCCAGGGGGGCCCTGGGAAAAACATGACAGAATTATGTTTAATATTTGACCCACAGCATTTCTACAAGAAAAGCAATAACAGAGACATCACTCACTCTCTTGCCTGGTGGTCCAGAGGGACCAGACTCTCCAGTTGGTCCAGGGGAGCCCTGATTTAGAAAATAATTAAAACAAGTCAAATTAAGTGGTTTTGGATATTATATTTATTTAAACCTCAACAGACACAGTACTCACTGGCTGACCAGCTTCTCCATCGTCTCCCTTGTCACCTGCAGGACCATCTAAACCCTGTACAAACAAAAACAGAAGAATAAATAAATACTGTCAAATGACTCTTATCTAAGCAACAGATATTAGTGATATTAGTGATATTAGATATACGTACAGCAGGACCAGGCTCTCCGGGGGGACCAGGGTCACCAGGAAATCCACTTGGACCCTAAACACAATCATAAACATAGTTAAGTATAGTTTGAATACATTAAATTAAATTATTTAATATTATCAATGATGACTAAGACGTACAGGGCTTCCTTTAGGGCCGTCGTCTCCAGGAGGACCTTTGGGGCCTGGAGGTCCAGCAGAACCAGCAGGACCCGCCTCTCCCTTCTCCCCTCGCTCTCCTCTGGGTCCCTGGGAGTCACACAAAACTCATTTAGACAATAAACTGTGTATAGGGCAGACCATAAAATAATTTACAGCACACCCTAAAGAAGACAGCTATTTCAGCACACCCCAAAGAAGACAGCTATTTCAGCACACCCCAAAGAAGACAGCTATTTCAGCACACCCCAAAGAAGACAGCTATACCAGTTGCAGACTCCATATAGCTATATACTACCTATTCATTTCCAATAGGTGGAATATGTGTGGAGTTAAACTTACTGGAGGGCCAACTTCTCCTTGTAGACCAGGCTCTCCGGCTTCTCCAGCGTCTCCCTGAAACACATGGGATGGAGATTAGAACAAGAGACACGTTAAGAATCAGAGGCCCCTGACCCTATCCCTTATATTTATGCAATAATATTACAGATAGATAAAGATATTAAGAGATTATGACTGCTGAAATGCTTTCACCGTGGAAATATATAGCTTTTTTATTTTTGTGTCTAGAGTTTAGACTTGTTTGCTTTGTTTGTGTGCTTTGTGCTCGCGAATACTTAACATCCATTGTTAATCCATTCATTGGTGTGTCTGTTGTAAACAAGAAGTTAGCAAAATTATTTTCTGATTGATTCTTTTGATAAATAGATTGAGTTTAGAATCATGTACAGTAGAGTGTGTATATGGTTACGTTTGTGTTATGTTGTGTGTGTATAGTGCAGTCAGTCTTGAAATCAACATATGGCTGCTGTCCCATCCACAGTTGTTTCTGCTGAGACACTTTGATGGAGTCTGTCAGAAATCCTACTGTGTTAAGAGCAGCCTCTTGTCTTTTCATCAGGGCTGGCATCCTTTATAAAAACCTGCTTCATTCACTCTGTATACGCTGACAGGACACAGACAGCTGCTCATTTCTGTGAAGTGAGGCCTACATAGACAGAAGCATCTCTAGCAGCAGCTAACACAACAAGAGTGGTCAAACAAACGCCAAAGATGATTATCAAACATGTCTCTGAAGTACCAGACGTGTTGTAAGCACAGAGGTAATAGACCAAACTTCAATACTCTCTTTTCACAAACTGCTTAGAGGGGAAAGAGCCTTTTCATTTGCAGCCCCTAACCTATTCTACCTTTGCACATTAGGCAGGCCTCCACTGTACCTGTTTTTAAATCAAGTCTTAAACCCACATATTTTCATTGGCTTTTGATGTATGTAATGCTATTTTTATATATCTGACTGTATTGATTGTGATTTTACCAGCCTTGAGTTTTATTTTAGTTTTAGTTTTTAACCCTGCTTAATCATATGAGTTATAGCACTTTGGTCGACTGTTGTCTTTAAAGGGCACTATAAATTAAGCTACAGTTCACTAACACTACAGATTTCAAAAGGGAGATTAGTTCACCTTTTCTCCCACAGCTCCGGGGTTTCCGATTCCACCAGGAGGTCCTTGAGGTCCATCAGCTCCTGGAGGTCCAGAGGGTCCCCTTGGTCCTGGTGGTCCGGGCGGTCCCTAAAGAGATGGAGGGAACATGGGTAAATGCATATTATTTATATTAACCTACTTTAAAGCAACACTATGTCACTTTTTTCACATGGAGGGCTCTACAATATTTGAAAATCATGCTGTATATGTTATTTAGTTTTAACAAAAAGATACAAGGTCAAAATTAGGACTAAATCAGGATTAAATCTATAACTAAATTAGACCAGGACTGAAATTAAGGCTACACCAAGACTAAACTACAAAAAGTGGGACTAACCCAGGTCTAAATCAATTGGGTCTAACCAGGTCTAAACCATGCAAAACACTCCCAAAGTGATTACAAAATGTGGAAAAGTTATATAGTATTGCTTTAAACTATCATAGAAAAAATGATTTCTCTTACCATAATGCCGACGTCTCCAGTTTCACCTTTCTCACCAGGTGGTCCAGGTAAGCCCTGAGGAGATCATACATTAGTCACAGTTCATGAATGATTGTAGTAAATATTATTATATTTATTATGATTGTGTATTGTTTAGACCTGCAGACCGACGGGGCCTGGAGGTCCAGGGAAGCCCCGGGATCCTTCGTCTCCTTTCTGCCCGAACAGACCCTGCTGCCCTCGGGGACCGGGCTCTCCGTCAGCACCCTGGGACACAACCAACAACATCAATATAACTGTACTTATACACACACACAAACACACACTAAACCGGGCTCTCCGTCAGCGCCCTGAGACACAACCAACAAGTGTGTTTAGTCAATCAATATAACTGTACTTATACACACACACAAAAACAAAAAGCACACACACACACATCACACACAAACAAAAAACACATACATATATACAGACATGCACACACACACCTACACACAAACACACATCACACGCACACACACTTACAGCAGGACCAGGAGCTCCGACGGGTCCTTGGGGGCCAGTTGGACCCGGAGGCCCCTGTAATAAAGGAAACAGAGGTAGTTATTATTTTGACTTAAACAAATGTAAATGTGAAGAATATTGTAACTCAAACAGAACTCACATGTTCTCCTTTGTCGCCTTTGCTTCCCTTCTGACCCGGCTCTCCGATCTCTCCCTGAAGAGAGCAAGAATGTATGTAAGTAATAGATACATTTGTGTATGAAATTATACACATTAGCAATAGCATGAATAAATGAAATATTATATCATCTCAGTGTCTGAATGCATGTAAATATCAGCCCTTGAATAAAAACTCACCTTGTCTCCATCTTCTCCAGGTGGTCCAGGGGGTCCTCCAGGTCCAGGCAGACCCACTGGTCCCTGAATACCATCTCTTCCAGCGGGGCCTTGAGGTCCTTTCTCACCCTAAAATATTATTGTTTGATAAGTATATTTTTATTTCACGCGAATTACATTTGTGCTTGTATTTTATCTTTATATTCGTACCGGTCCACCCTTCTCTCCAGCGGGGCCTGGGGGTCCCTGAGGTCCAGGACGTCCAGGGAGTCCAGTGGGTCCAGCAGGACCAGCGGGGCCGCGCTCACCAGGAGACCCCTAAACATTAACCAGGGTCATGAGTTAGAATCAGGAAATAAATCAAAACATCAACATGCACCATCATGTGAGATCCAGGTGAAGTGTACTCACAGCAGGACCAGGCGGTCCGTGAGGACCTTCGTTTCCTTTCAGACCATGAGCTCCCTACAACAGAGAGACACACTTTAAACACACGGGACGACTGCAGAGCAAATGTATCAAACATTCATATTTAAAACAGAAACAACATAATCCATAAATGTAACAAACAAACCAACATTGAGGATTTAGTGTGCTGATTATATTATGGCTATAGGATAGTAATAGTTGTTATAGTAAGAGTTATCATTGTCATGTAATGTGGCAGGTCAGACTCACCACAGGACCAGGCAGACCTCTCTCTCCGGGGAATCCTCGAGGTCCAGGCGGACCATCTTTACCAGCAGGGCCAGCAGGACCAGGGTCTCCCTACAATAATCATATATATATTTATACACTATCAAACCAACAGTAAATGTTTAAATCACACTAACAGTAAATGTAAGCGGTTTTACCTTAGCCCCTTCTTTTCCAGCGGCTCCAGGCAGGCCCTGTTCCCCGGGGGGGCCTGGGGGTCCTGGGTGCCCTCGGTCGCCCATCTGTCCTGTCTCACCAGTCGCTCCCTGAAGAGAAACATCTGATCAGTATGAAGGCACTAAATACAAATGTGCAACTAAATTTAAATCAACATTTGAAATCTACAGTCATCCAATCTGCACATTCACAACAGAATGGTAATAATGAGGCAGATCTGTGTGCTGTGTGCTGTGTGGGAGGAACTCAGTTGTGTTGTTGTGTGTTATGTGTTGTTGTGTAGTGTTAGCAGAGCAGCTGGAGACAGGACTGTGAGATGTTTAAATAAAACATGAGCCATCAACTCTCAGTGAGGAACACATCAACAAGCTTCAGTCTGAGTCTGCTGCAGTGGGTGTGACAGAGGGTTAGACTGATATGGGGCATATTTTCATTAACTTTTTAATTAATAAATAAAATCACTTCTAAAACATATTACAAGTTCACCATAACAGACTCACCTGAGGGCCAACCACACCTGGGGGACCAGGGGGGCCAGTCTTTCCTTGGAAACCCTGTGAGGTGACAGACACATGTTAGAATATATAGAGATATTAGATTTAAATATTAGAATAAATAGAATAATAATAATGATAAATGTCCTCACAGTCTCTCCTCTCTGTCCAGGATGTCCAGGGAGTCCATCTTTACCTGGAGGTCCCTGTAATCACACATTCAACATAATCAGGAAGTACTAATAGCATGCAATATTAGACATGGTAAAAAAAGTGTTTGCAAAAATACAAGAGAAATAAGTAAAAAATATAACAAAATACAAAGGTGCAGGTAAGATTAAATAAGGTGTAAGTAGAGTATTTCACAGGTGGTAAAATTGCTTCAAATGAGTTTAGGATTGTACATAATATAGTATTGCACGTGGATTGTAAGTAGCATTGACAGTGAGATGTCTAGTGTTTCAGTGGTACTCACAGGAGGTCCCTTTGGCCCCGGAAATCCTGTGGGGCCTTGAGGTCCATTCAGACCCTAAAACAATTCGTGACAGTTTAATTAATGATAACAAAGACCAGTAAATTAATAATATTGATGATTATATAAATACAGTTACACACCCTCTCACCAGGAGGTCCAGGGGGGCCGTCATTCCCAGAGTTACCCTAAAGAACACACACAACACACAGCACATTAACATCTTGTATTGGTTTTCAAGATTCTAAATGTGATGATAGAAGAGACAAGACAGAATTCTGGATTAACTATATGAGATTTTTATGAGAAATATTCGCTCAGATTATTTTTATAATTTCTGAGGTAAGAAGCTTTTTTTGTAATTACACATACTAGTGCACATGTAACAAAATTTCTTAATGTCACAAAATTAGTGTCAAGTCAAGTCCTTAGTTAGTCCGTCCATGTGTATTTATACTGGTAATAGCCCAGTGATAAAAACTGTTTTTGAGTTTGGCTTTTAATTACAAATTATCAGTCAATTTCCTAACCCCCATCTCCTATTTAGGGCAATCAAATGTTGTGATATCACCTGCAACTCAGCAATTCCCGATTAAGTACTTTTAAACATTTACCTTTGGTCCTGCTTTTCCAGTTGGTCCCCGCGGTCCTCTCTCTCCTCGTGGTCCCTTTGGAAATCAACACAAACGATTTATTATCATTGAAATGTTCTGAATCAAGCCAACTGTGCCATCTGTGATAGTGTAGTAATAGTGTACTAGTGTAGTGTGTGTGTAGTGTGTGTGAGTGGGACTAACCGTGGGTCCTCTCTGTCCGCGTGGGCCTGGCTTCCCTGCTGTTCCCTGTGGACAATACATCCAACCATTAGACATGAAAAAACAGGCAGGATAATAGTACAATATAATATAATATATAATTGTACAGAAATAATTAATAATTTGCTTACCCTGGTTCCTTTCTCTCCATTGGCTCCTGGGAATCCCTGGAAACCCTGAGATCCCTGTAAAAAACACACACAAAGATTATGCACAACAAGAATAAAGGTAATGTCATGTTTATTATATGTTTTAAAATCACAAACATTCAGATATTTATTCATATTTTGCAGTTTTATGCCCCTTTTCCACTAGTGCTTCCTCGGCCCTACTCAGCCTGGTTCAGCCTGGTTCAGCCTGATTTTCACACTTGCAAATTTGCTGTCACACCTTGGAACAGGTACTATTTTAGTCCCTTCTCCCTGGTTCCAAGTGAGCTGAGCTGATACTAAAACAGATTGCCTGCTTCTGATTGGGTGGACTGTTGGTTCTAGATGAGCCATTGGCTGAGAGGTGTGATGTCCCGCCCAAAACAAGGGGGGGGCTTTTTAGAGTAGAGCTGAGTATGGACTAGTGGAAAAGGGGCATTAGTATCATATTTATTCATATTTTAAAGTTTTAGTCTCAACATTAACTTACCTTTGGTCCTTGTCTTCCTGGATACCCCGGTAACCCAGGAACTCCAAGTTTACCCTAGAAAGATACAAGAGAGATAATATATAAAAAAATAATATTAGCGTTATTTAAATAAAAATTAAAGACACCACTGTGATCTAAAGGTGATTATAAAATATATTGTGAAGTAGATTACCTTCTCACCAGAGGGCCCGAGTGGACCAGCGTCTCCTGGAAGTCCAGACCGACCCTTGGGTCCCTCAGGCCCGTCCTCTCCCCGGGGACCAGCGGGACCAAGCTCTCCCTGGACGGAAAGGGGACATTAGATAATATAGTAGGGGTTTGATATATGTTTACAAAATATATTGTGTTACTAATAGGAATGGGACGAAATACAATATTATCATGTATCGCAATAAAAACACTGGCAATCGATCGTGGCTATTTTTTAACATTGTGATAATCGTTCATTGCAATAATCATCATTTATTGTCACCTCAATGCCCTTTAGACCTTACTGCCCACAGATCATTTATTGTATTAAGTAAGTAGCCTTTACAGTTTAAGTGATAGGTCAACCTATAATAAAATGTACTGTTAAGATTCTAAAATTTTCGCTAATCGCAATCATTATGGTCAAAATAATCGTGAGACAAAAGTTTTATATCGTCCCATGCCTAGGTACTAATTTCAGTTCTGATATCACTGATCA
>JAVQKG010182361.1:0-10246 GCA_036025885.1 Hypseleotris bucephala
AAAAAAACAGGATAACATCCGTTGTGTCTGAAAGGCATTGGCTGAAGCTAAGCTTATTTATTATTTATTCTGCCTAATTCCGTAAAGAAGATTACCATAAGAAAACAGGAAAAAAACAACAAACTGTGGCCCATATGTATTTATTTCTGAGTTTTGATGACATTTCTACTAAATACAACCATTTTGTTAGTTTGTTAGGTGTCAATGGGGAAAATCCTTTTTGGGCACAGGGGCATTTCTGTCTGCAGTACCACAGAGTGACCACTAAGCACCAAGACAGAGATGTCGTTGCCCCATATCCTGGTTTATAACAGATCTTGAGAAGACATTTTCATTTGGTTGCAGTTGTTACCTATTCCCTGTTTTCCTATGACCTAAAAAGGCATATAACCTACTGTAGAAAGGACAGAAAGATTCAACAAACAACATTTACCATTTGTGTTACGTAAGGGTTTTCTCTCCAAGAATCCAGTCCAAGAATATTGTAATGTGGTTTAAGTTATATTCTCTGCTTTGACAAACAAATCAAGTGGAAAGTTGAAGTCATAATGGAGGGGCTTTCTGGGCCTTTAAGCTGTTTGCCAGAAACTAAAGGACCAACGCAGACTGGCTGAAGTCACAGGAAAATACACAGCAACACAGAGGGAAGCATGGAAACAACAGAGCTGCTGGTAATCTGGTACATTTACTCAAGTAACTTTTCAATAGATAGTACTTCTCAGGGTAGTTTTTCACAAAAATACAAAATACACAAAAATAGTTCAACTTGTTTCCAACTAAATGATGTGCATTCAGCTGACATGGACTTTTAAAAAGTAAAAATCTGTTTGTTTTTTTTGTCCGAACCAAAGTAAAGAGTTACTCAGTACTTGAGTAGTTTTTTTCACCCTGTACCTTTCTACTCTCACTTGAGTAATTCTGTGGATGACTACTTTTTACTTTTACTTGAGTCACTTTATTTTGAAGTAACAGTAGGCTACTCTCACTTGAGTACAAATATTGGCTACTCTACTCACCTCTGGTCATGTATTGCAAAAACATATATTACAATTGTTATGATTACAAAAAAATGTACAATGCATAATTCATTTTTTCATTATAGTCTGTTTTTCCAACCCCAAACAAGGATCTTTTTAGAGCACTTTATTTTGTATTAAACTGCAAAAAAACAAAAACACCATTCCATTGCTATAGCATTAACAGCTATAAATGTGAGAGATAATAGAACATGGAGATGCCCTCCTCGCCTCTATAATGTGACAGTGACAAAAACAGAGACTTGATTCTAAACATCTGCTGGATCTCATTTGTTACAAACTGCTCAATCCACACATTCCAGATTTGAACTGTCTTGTATCAATGTGAAGAAGTCTGTGAGTTGAATGCACAGATTTCTAGTTGGACTGATTTCCTGAACTAAGACAGTGATAGATTTTTGTCTAAATCAGCAGTTTCCAAAGTTCTATATCCAAATATTGTCCTGGGCCCCTGAAATCTGAAATCCTCTACCAAAATACCAAATACAGTCATTTAACATCTATTGAAAACAACACTCCCTAGTAACTATAAGTGATTAAATATGATTTAATTGTCTGCATTTTTGTAACTCATTTCAAGCTAAATTTAGTTTCATAGACTTGGTGTAGGGGCACTGCTAATACAAATGGTCCCACGGAATTATTCACATGTTGTTCTTACCTTTCTTGCTTTGGCTTTAAATAATCCTTTTAGAACACAAAGATCCCTCCAACTTTGAAAAGCAGGTCCTAGATAAACGCCATGTCTCGTCTCTGTTTAGGTTTACAGGTATAACACTGATACGGCAGCAGCGTTTGACTGACAGCTCTGTCAGCCAATAGGGTTAAGTTTTCTCTTACGCTATTGGCCGACAAAAAGTGTTCAGTAAAAAATGCACAGTGGTCTATGGGACAGGGGTGGGACTTAGGCAAAATAATAAATATGACAGATTGCCCACTTTAGATCATAGAATAGGATCAAACTATCATTTTTATTCATTAAGAAAATATAATACATCATTTCTTGGCTAAGGAATCCTCCAGACTTCAGCTTTAAGGGATGTGTTATAAGTTTCTATAAATTTTTAAAATGTATCTATTCAAATTTTTGGGCATTTTAGGCTTTATTTGAAATGACAGTGGATTGACAGGAAATCAGGGAGAAGAGTGGGGAGTGACATTCGGCAAACTGTCTTGATCCAGATTCTAACTCACAATGCCGGGAAAAGCACTGTAGGCTCTGAATATGGGCCACACGCTCTACCCATAGCTAAACCAAATGTATTTATTTCTGAGTTTTGATACCATTTCTGCTGCAATAATGGATAAAAAACATATATATTTCTGCATAGTACCTGTTGGGAATGTGCTGGTTGTGCCATCATAACAATCACATGCTTTTACAGAAGCACTCTGATTGGTCGATACATTATTTATCAAGACCTAAAATCAGGTATAATGTGAAGGAGCTGATGTTTTATTTGAACAAATACAGCCTAATCATGGTATTTTTTTTTTTTTAATTTTAAACAATTAAAAGCCAACTGCAGATCCCTGCTATGTTATTCTCATACCTCCTGGCTTACGTGCATACTTCCTGGTTATTTGGTAATTAGTACAGAAATAATCTGAAAAAAATGAGACTTTAAGGGTCACCCGTGGGCTGTGTTATAAGGGTTTTTGTTTTAGAGCGAGGGAAGGAACAGTTTAACCAATCACACGCTTTCACGACAGGAGCACTCTGATTGGTCGATACATCTTTATTTATCCAGAATCTATCAGGAATAATATGAAGGAGCTGTTGTCTTATTTTCACAGAAAAGACTTCAATTCACAGCTTATTCACAGTATTTTTATGTTAAAGAATTAAAAGCCAACCCCAGATCTCTGCTGTAATTCTCATACCTCCTGGCTTGTGTGTGTGAGACTGTGATAAAGGGTCGCAAAGGAGAGGAATTAGGACAGGGGAGTGTATCATTCAAATGATTTCTTTTTTGACACATCTCTTTTACGTTTACAAATCAGGTAGTGCAGCTTTAAGTGTGTATAAAATCTGTGTGGAGTTTAAAGATTGTAGCCTACAACTTGGAAATCGTGTGTGAAATCTCAATGAGCATTTGTGAACACAGAAAGAACTTTTGTAGACACACATGATTGCAGTAGCAGCGTATTGTGGCTAGGGGGCGTCACAGGTACAACAACGTGCCTAGAGTGTGCCTTCCCACACTCCCACGCTTCCTTAGTATTTCTGATGGAATGTAGGCTAAACACTATTATAAAATGCAGACGAGACAGAAGCCACCAACACTTACATTTTGTTACAAGTGAAATAGTTTGGCCTACTAACACACTACTGCGTGATTTTGTTGAAGAAATCAAATCAAGCCCTGTCCGTCGGCTACAATTTGAAAATATGAAAGAAAAAACACTCCCGAGTTTGAAGAGCCTGTGCTCAGAGATACAGGTTGTGTAGTGCACGCCATTTGCTCCAGATATGAGCAAACTTGGAGAGTGTGGACGCATGTCTGTGAAGGCTGCGGGTGGAGGAGGCGGGTCTACTACAGCTCACTCACATTCCTCCTGACTGCCAGACACAAACACACACACACTCATACACACACAGACTCACACACAGACTCACACACACACATAGGCCTACATACGGGGAGAGGGAGGGCGTGTGAACGAGGCGCGTGAGCGAGCGTGAGAGAGACGCACAGGGAGAGAGCGCGGGGCGGACTCACAGACGCGGCACAGTCTCAATCAGTCTGCGGCAGAGCTCCACGGCGGACAAAGTCTCAAAGTCGGTCTATCGAACTGGCCCCTACTCTAGCCCCCCCGGACTCTACTCCAGCCCCCCCGGACTACCTTCACGGAACTCTATGGTTTGTGAACGGAGCTTCCCTTTGGCGCATGTAGGCAGCGGACTGGGAGCTGTGGATATGGACAGTCAGCGAGATACGGGCTCTTGTTCACGCACTGTTCCCACGGAGCACGGGGAAACTCGCTTCCACGGAGTTCTGCTGGATGTTTGATGAGGCGTTTAGCGAATACACCGTGGATTTCCCAGGATCGAGAGCGGACATATACTCGTGATTCCACCGTCACAGTGACTTTGGATTTAAAAGTTTTCGGACAATCATGGAGACGGTAAGTCGACAGAGCTTCCAGCCTCATCCGGGACTGCAACAAACTCTGAAGCAGTTCCACCTCAGCTCTATGAGCTCTCTGGGCGGCCCGGCGGCCTTCTCTGCCCGCTGGCAGCATGAGCTGCTTTTTAAGAAGGAGGGGAAGGAGCCGGAGCCAGTGCTCCAGCACCTACCTCCGCCGGTCATGCCGGGCCCGCTCTTCATTCCCTCGGACCGCTCCACGGAGCGCTGTGAGACCGTGCTGGAGGGCGAGACCATCTCGTGCTTCGTGGTCGGCGGGGAGAAGCGGCTGTGCCTCCCGCAGATCCTCAACACGGTGCTCAGGGACTTTAGTCTGCAGCAGATTAACGCTGTCTGTGATGAGCTCCACATATACTGCTCCCGCTGCACGGCGGACCAGCTGGAGATACTCAAAGTCATGGGGATCCTGCCCTTCTCCGCACCGTCCTGTGGACTCATCACCAAGACGGACTCTGAGCGCCTGTGCAACGCCCTGATCCACGGAGGCGCGTACCCTCCGCGCTGTAAGAAGGATCTGAGCGGACCTCTGGAGCTGGAGCTCACAGACAGGAGCTTCAAGATCTACCACGAGTGCTTTGGCAAGTGTAAGGGCCTGTTCGTCCCCGAGCTGTACAGCAGTCCTCACGCAGCCTGTATACAGTGCATGGACTGTAGACTCATGTACCCCACGCACAAGTTTGTGGTGCACAGCCACAAGGCGCAGGAGAACAGGACTTGTCACTGGGGCTTTGACTCGGCCAACTGGAGGGCCTACATCCTCCTGGGACAGGAGTACACGAACAAGGACGAGAGAGTCCGTCTGGAGCAGCTGCTGGAGGACCTCAAGGAGAAGTTTGACTTCGCCAACAAGTACAAGAGGAAAGCCTCCTCACGGGTGAGTGTGCTTGTGGGCTCTGTGGGATAAAGGGTGATAGAAGGAGGAGCTGCTGGAGTTTGAATATGAGTTTAATGTGACTTGTGGCTCTGCTGTGGTCTGTGTGTGTTTGTTTTGGTCTTGTCTGATGATTTGAGGAAGTATTTGTTTATGTGCTGAGAGTTGAAAGTGTGTGCAGTGATTAAGGTCATAAAGCTGATGTCTTTAGTCTAGAGGTCAGTGTCTGCTGTAAAGACACATGTTAATTAGTGCTTATCCAGTAGTGACAACACAGCAGCTCTGCAGTCATCTACAGCTCATAAACACATTAACACTCAGACTGTACTGTAAATACAACTCATTTAACTGTCACACAGCCAACTACAGCAGTGCATCATGGGAGAGGACACTGGACAAGACAGTCACATGTTGGATATACAGTATAAGGGTTGTTGTAGGCACCTTCTTTGATTATTTCTGGCAATTAGTACACATACATGTGTAGTAAAGTTGTCCCTGACATGACACAGATTTCATTTCAGATATTTTCAAATCTAAACACAAACAAGTCAGTGCTGGAAACAGGAGCTCTCCTTCTGTCATTCACAAAGTCTCACAAATCAGAGCAGAAGGGCAGTACTTAATAGATTTACGTATTGCCTGGCTTTATAACAATCAAAATCACAATTTTATTAGTAGCAATTATCTGCAAAAGCTGCAAAATATTCTCTGCACAAAATGTATGTCAGAGGTTGAAAGCCTGCATATTCTGGTTCAACTTTACATTACAGCACAGAAATAATCTAGTAATAGCATAGCAATAGTGTGGAAACAAATGGTGAATAACCTGGTCATTGTGTGTATTTACAATGTAGTGTCTATGGAATTATCCTAGGATTTCTTTGATAATCATTTTGTGGAAACATGGCCCTCCCCAAGATCGAGAATATACAAAGACACATGTTTAGTACCTATTTTAAGTAGGCAGAAGTGTATTGAATAAGTGTTTGCCCTGTAACCAGAGGGTCGCTGGTTCAAAACCCTGCCTGAGTGCATACTGTTGTGATTTTGAGTATACAATGAAACATGTTCCTTTGTATTTCCTGGTTGGGTTTATGTTTCCATGAAATAGAGTAGGAGCAGTCAGATGTGAAGTTTGCAGCCCTGGTTCCAGTTAAAGCTGCACTACCTGATTTTTTCTCTTGTATTTGAAAGAGAATTATTTAGTCATTAATACAGCATAAAAGAAGACTTCAGAGGAGAATAATGATATTTTGAGGTCACCTGTGGGCTGCATTCTAAGGGATTTTGTTATAGAGAAAGGGAAGAAACTGTTTAACCAATCACACGTGTACCTACTTCCTGGTTTGTGTGAGACTGTGATAGATGTTCACAAAGGAGAAGAATTGGGAAAAGGAAGCGTATCATTCAAACTCAGATCTTTTTTAGACCCATCACAAAATCAGGTAGTGCAGCTTTAATTATCAAATAAATACTAGGGTCATTTCACACAATTACCAGGTTATTACCTATTTGTTACCACATTATTATCACGCTATTACCATATTATTACTGCGTCCATAGCTGACTGGATTGGCTACTGTGTGCTGACTTATGATGCCCCCCCCTCGCCCCCCTCCACCCCAGGCCCACCCCCAGAAAAAAGGCTAGTGCGGCTATTTGCATGAACTGTTCTACATGAATGGAGTTGATGAAGCAGGTTCTGGAAGTATTGTGGTGGAAACATAATATAAACTCAACAAAGAGGGGCATTCAGCAAACAGGCCCTCCCCCGCACACCTACCTACCCAGGCCACCTCTGACACTCTCCTATACAGCCATAGAGGACACTCAATCTGTACAAACTATAGAACTGAAACAATTTATCAGATTAATTGTGATTAATTGATAATTGAAATAATCGCCAACTCATTTAGTCATCAAATAATCGTTACCTGGAGTATACAGATTCTAAAACGTGACATTTGCAGAGAACAACTCACACAGAGCAGGAATTCAGACAAAACGGAACAAAAATATATAGATTTTTCATTTAAGATATCAGATAGAAGATATCAATACCGAATCAGATATCGTGCCGATCCAGGCCTTTCAGCTGGATTGGTGGATCGGTAAATGTGTCAGAGGACCGATATAATTACATAAAAACTACTTTGTAATAAACCATAATTACTATATTATTACATGTTTTTTCCTTATGACCACACTATTACTGTATAATTACTGTGCTGTAAAGTAAAGTGTGATCACCATATTTTATGACAAAAGTCGTACAAAGTTAACTCAAATTAAAATTCGTCCTAACATTTTTTGGCCATTTTCGGCTTTATTGGATAGGTCAGTAGACAGACAGGAAACCAGGGAGAAGAGTGGGGAGTGACATTCAGCAAACTGTCGTGGCGAGCACTGTAGGCTCTGTATATGGGCCTGCTGACTGAGCTAAACCGCGGCCATCTTCCTACCATTTCTACCATATTGTCCACTCCAAATGTGAGTTGACTATAGTCTGTCAAATCTGTTTAAATACAACATCTCAGCGGTCTGGAGGCTCCTGCAGAGTTGTGTGTTAAGTGGACTTTGATGCTCTGTCCTCATTGTGTGCACGGATCACTGCTGCTCAAGCTTTAAGCTCCTTCACAGAGAGAGACCAGGCCCTTGAGCCAGGGGCCTCCTCAGTGTGAAGGGCCCCTCAGCACACACTCTGATTCAGCCTGGAGTGGGGACATCTCATCACCCTTTACTCGGGGCCTCTTCTATTTTTACAAGAGCCAACGGGGAGCCCAACAGTTCACCCTTATGGCCCCTTCCTTTGAATCTACAGGGGGATTTTCAGGTGTTTTCAAGTGGTCCATTGGTGGTTGAAGAATGTGACTAAATCAGTGGTGCTCAAGTGGTGGTACAGGGACCACTGGTGGTATGCAGGCTCTTTCTGGTGGTACTTGGACCTGGTTTAGTCCTACTAAGTCCTGATTTAGTGCTGTGGTAGAACTTTTTCACAATATTCAAATTTTCAGAGATTTTGAATTTGTCATAAGTTCTAAGTCATAATCATCAAAATGATAACAAATATAGACTTGAACTATCTGGCTTTGCATGTAATGATTCTATATCAAACATTAGTTTCACCTTTTGAGTTGAATTACTGAAATAAAACCTTTGCACCCTATTACCATTTTCCGAGTTTTACCTGTAAGTGTTTTTAAGCACTTACTCAAGCACTTTTCATACCTTGAAAATGCTTTTGATTTTCAAGGATTTCAAGCATCTGTACAAAGCCTGAATTCAGTCCATTATTCCTTGCTGTTTGGAGGGTGTCAAATGAGGGGAATACACGCTGGTAAAAGTTGAGAAATACTTGGCTTTGTCAGCACTTTGAGAGAGGCACTTGGAAGCATTGGAAGTGCCAGACTGTGCCTCAGTGTGTGTGTGTGTGTATGTGCGAGTGTGTGAATGTGAGTGTGTGAGTGTGTGTGAGAGAGAGTGTGTGCGTAAGTGTGTGTGTGAATATTGATAAAGTGTTAACCATGTGTGAACATTAGTCTCACATACAGACACACAGGAAATATTACTGCACTTGTCTCCTTCTCACTCAAGTCATGTGCCCAGCTTTCACTATTCTAAAAAAACAGTAAATGGTTATGCATATGGCAAAAAATATAATATCACAATTTTATGAAGCTCTGAGCAGTTCAGTGCATATAGACACCAGGGCATTTCTTAAAGGTTCTACAAGTTAAACTCAGGAAATGAGAATATGGTGCAAAAGTTAATTTATTTCAGTAATTCCAATTAGCTTATTCACAGTATTTGTATTTTTTATTTTAAAGAATTAAAAGCCAAATCCAGATCTCTGCTGTGTTATTCTCATACCTCCTGGCTTGTACTTCCTGGTTTGTGAGACTGTGATAGAGGGTCACGAAGGACAGGAATGAGGAAAGGTGAGTGGATCATTCAAACTCAATATGTTTCACTTTTACAGTCACAAAATCAGGTAGTGCAGCTTAAACTGAATGCATGAATAAGTAAGAGGTGTGCATACAGCCTGTCTGGCACTTGCCCCTCTCAGACTACACAGCACACAGAAGCCAGCTGTAGTGTATGTTGGAGGCAGTCATCCGTGAAGCTGCATGGGAATGTGGTGCACGCAAGGCCCTGAGCACATAGCTTTGGGGAGCTCAGAGCATGCGTGGAGAGAGGCCCACTCCCACTCATCTCACTCCAGATAAAATACTCCACTAGCCTGACAGCATGAAGGATATCTGTACCCTGGGAATAATGCAGGAGTTAGAGCTAAGTGATATGGTGATAAACAAAAATCTATTAAAATAATTAAATTTAACAGTTCGTCGACTGCTACCCGATATCCACCGATAGTAATGGAAAAACCACTGACCTGGTCCAGCTGTGGTCACCTCACTCATGTGTGACTCCACATCACTGGGCCAGTTATTGATGGAGGTGACCATAGATGGCAGCTCCAGCCTGTTTATTTAATGAGTCTCTCAAATATTCATCAGCACACACGGCACTGTCTTAACCGCAGCACAGAGCCCACACAGACACACCACTGTTCACTATTGTCTTAGATGTTAGTGATTCAAGAGCTGTAGTCCACTAAAGGCATACCCAGCACAACCATAAATAAGCTAAGACACGCCAAAGGAAAGTGACACAAACAAGTGATGGAAAATACATTTGGACACAAAAAAGAAAAGTTGACACTAAAATGTTACCCTAAAAATGAACCGACTGCCTACTTCTAATTACCGACGCCAGGAGGTTATGTGATCGCCTCCGTTGGTGTGTGTGTGTGTGTGTTCGTGTCTGTGATTAAGATTACACAAAAACTACTGCACGGATGAAACTTTCAGGGAAGGTCAGGACTGGTTTAACCCTTATGCATCACTTTAAATTCCATCCTAATGAGTCATTAGAGGACAAAATTGTCCTCTTGCAATTACAGCCACAAAAATAGCATAGATTAATATTTTTTCTTTTTTTAAATCTTTTGTTCAACCTCAGTCATGATTGAAATGACCAAATATTGAATATTTGTTTAAATTTTTAACCCTTTAAGTCCCATTTTGATTATATTAAGCTTTCATTTTATTAGAAAACACACATAAAAAATGACTTATTTTCAAAAAATAATTTGTTCAGAGACAAGGCTTCCTTTTCCATATCAG
>JAVQKG010182383.1:0-13743 GCA_036025885.1 Hypseleotris bucephala
ATTGATTGCACTTGAAAATACTGAGTAGCCAGTACTATTACAGAGTAGTACTACCACTGTTTTTGATGTATATGAGTAATGGAATGGAGTTTTCTAACATAACATGTTTCATTATTAGACTTGGTCTTCACATAACATCTTACTGTGGGATGAGCTGGGAATTTGAGAATTTCTGCACTGTCAACTATACTATAAATTGTAAAAAAAAAAAAAAAAATAGTCCCATGGGGTTTGTAAAGCTGCTTGTGGGACATAAATATAGAAGTTGGTCTGTTAGTTACCTACAGTACAGAGACTTGGACAGTATAGCTTATAAATTAGGATTGATCTAAAAAAAAAAAAGGACATGTATTAAAAATAGTGTATGTTCAGTTGAATGTATTTTTCTTGTGTGGTTTTAGTTGCGTACAATATTCATTTCACTAGGTCAGATTTTTGTTGTGTATGTTCAGAGGAGACATTCAGGATAAAAAAAGTTAGTACCTCATCGACTTTGTGAATTGTAAATCACATTTCATTGGCTTTCTGTGACCCAACTGAAAAGAAAATAAACCAATTTTCCCTTAAGGTATCTCTCATTATTGTGTGAATTTCACTTTGTTGATTCTGTATATTTTCCTGTGTGAAAGGCCATTCTTGCATGAATGCATGTTACCTAAAAACATAGGCTTTTAATTTAACCTGAAATCTACACTCTTGTTTGCAGATCAAGGCTAAAAACTATGACAAAGTTGAAAAGGTAAGTGGATACCACACACCTACTACTTCTGTATCTTGTGGTTTGCGTCTATATACAATACATATACACAACATATGTTAACTAATCATGCTACACAATAATTTGTAAAATACTATGAAAAGAGCAATAGAAAGATGTATACCAGTAGTGGGAATAAATACTTTGACAATTGATGTTTTATGTAAATGTCACTTTTGTACTTGCCTGTAGTTGTTTCAGAGATGCCTAATGAAAGTATTGCACATCGACCTATGGAAATGTTACCTCTCGTATGTCAGAGAGACCAAAGGAAAGCTGCCAAGCTACAAGTAAGAAAGCATCCAATAGTTTGCATTCTCTAAATCTGTTTATCTATTTATTTATAACATATACATGTGTCATTAGAGAAAAGATGGCCCAGGCCTATGACTTTGCCCTTGATAAAATTGGCATGGAAATCATGTCCTATCAGGTACAATCTACCAAATGACTTCACTTTGCATATGTAGCCATAATCAGCATCTAACCATACCTTCCTTTCTCAGATCTGGGTGGACTACATCAACTTTCTCAAAGGAGTGTAAGTGATAGTCTTCTTTCATAATGTGCAAACCTGCCATCTACCTTGATAAAACAGTTTTGTCTTTCATTAGTGAGGCTGTGGGCTCTTATGCAGAGAATCAGCGTATCACAGCAGTCAGAAGGGTCTACCAGCGGGGCTGTGTGAATCCTATGATCAACATTGAACAGCTCTGGAGAGACTATAGTAAATATGAGGAGGTAGGGTTAAAGCAGTGTTTTCTCTGATAACCATTGTAGTTGAATAGTTTTGACCAGTGATTCACAACACATCCCAAAAGTGGGCTGTCAGAGATTTTTGTTGATTTTTGTCAACAAAAAAAACTTAGTTCAAGAATTGTTTTTGGTATGTTCATAAGCATCATCAAATGTACAGTAAAATAAACTGAATCATTAAAAAACTTAAATACCATTATATAATAATCAAAATGTGCATAAAAATAATTAGATCACAATAAACTCAAATTATTTTTAGAACCAAGGAATTAAACAGTGTGGTAATGTTTCAAATTATTCACTTTCTTTTTACCATAAAGGGCATCAATGTGCACCTGGCTAAAAAGATGATTGAGGATCGAAGCAGAGATTACATGAATGCCAGGAGAGTGGCAAAGGTATGACAGGTCATACAATGTTGGAATACATGTTTATGTACAATACAAAAATCGAACTGTAAACATACTGCTTGGGTGTTATCAGGAATATGAGACTGTGATGAAGGGACTGGACAGAAATGCCCCCTCAGTGCCACCACAGAACTCTCCACAAGAAGCCCAGCAAGTAGAGATGTGGAAGAAATACATTCAGTGGGAAAAAAGCAACCCATTACGCACTGAAGACCAAACACTCATCACAAAGAGAGGTACTGTCAGCTTTTTTATCACCAGGACTTTGGTTCTATGTTGTAAACAGTAGAGGGCACTACAATAGTAAATGTGTGGCACTGTGTTGTGTTTTGCAGTAATGTTTGCCTATGAGCAGTGCCTACTAGTGCTTGGTCACCACCCTGACATTTGGTATGAAGCAGCACAGTACTTGGAACAGTCCAGCAAACTACTGGCAGAAAAGGGGGTAAGGGCTAGAGAGACTCCATTAGGAGTGGATGATAACGCGATAAAAATCAAACTGTTATATATAAAAATATATATACAAATATGTAAAAAAAATTGCATTGTACTTTTTTACTTTAAAATTAAAATAAATTGTATACTAGCATTATGATAAACAATTGATTGGACATTAAATTGTAGTAGTTAAAAGTTTTATTACGCAGTTTTCAAAAAATACATGTATACAAGTACAACTTAGATCATGATAAAATATGTGATCTTTATAAAATCTTTATGTATGATATAAATATAAATGTATATTTATACCATAGTGCCCACTTCTAGGTTCATTACACGAGAGAAACATGTTGGAGAATGTACTAAATTTATTTCTCTTCTAGGACATGAATAACTCAAAGTTATTCAGTGATGAGGCAGCAAACATCTACGAGCGAGCCATTGGCACTTTGTTGAAGAAAAACATGCTTTTATATTTTTCCTTTGCAGACTATGAAGAAGTGAGTGTCAAGTGTATATTATAGGTTCTTTGCCGGAGTGTCTAGTTATTTAAATATCCTTATTTCTGCAGAGTCGTATGAAACATGAAAAGGTGCATAGTATCTATAATAAGCTGCTGGCCATTGAAGACATTGACCCAACATTGGTCTACATTCAGTACATGAAGTTTGCCAGAAGAGCAGAGGGCATCAAATCTGGTCGAACCATCTTTAAAAAGGCCAGAGAGGATCCACGCACTCGCCATCATGTGTATGTCACTGCAGCATTGATGGAGTACTACTGCAGTAAAGTAAGGACAAAAAGTCAATGGGTTTTAGTGTGTGCCACATACAGTATAACATTTAGAACATCTGTTCTGTATCCAGGACAAATCAGTTGCCTTCAAGATATTTGAACTTGGTTTGAAGAAATACGGTGACATTCCTGAATACATACTTGCCTACATAGATTACCTCTCACACCTTAATGGTAAGTAATGTGGCATGTAATGTATTACTTCTGCCTGGGTATAAATTTTTGTTCTTTGTCATTTGCCTATTTTATAATTGTATAGAGTTCACATTTTAGTCTTAGCTTTGTTCTTTTTCTTTCTCTAGAGGACAACAACACTCGCGTTCTGTTTGAGCGTGTGCTCACTTCAGGAAATTTGTCGCCTGAAAGATCAGGGTAAAGTAAATGATTAATGTAGTGGCATGTTATGAAAAACAAACCATTCATACTTTTTATTCTTACTTTGTCCTTCAGTGAGATCTGGGCTCGGTTCTTAGCCTTTGAAAGCAACATAGGTGACCTGGCCAGTATTCTTAAGGTGGAGCGCAGACGATTTGCTGCCTTTAAAGATGAGTATGAGGGAAAAGAAACAGCCTTGCTTGTTGACCGTTACAAGTTTATGGACTTGTATCCCTGCTCTACCAGTGAACTTAAAGCTCTTGGATACAAGGTATGTGCATTTATAATGTTTAAATTTATAACCTTCATACTAAAGAAAATGGAACACCAAAACATCTGCATTTTTTAACTGTAGGATGTATCTCGTGCCAAACTGGCAGCGCTACTTCCAGAGACTGTTGTGGTGCCGTCTGTGCCTACCCTAAAGGATGAAGTTGACCGCAAACCTGAGTACCCCAAACCTGACACTAATCAAATGATCCCTTTTCAGCCTCGTCACCTAGCCCGTAGGTGTTTTTGTCTGATTTACTGCATAAAGTTTAAACGTAAAAGCTATATAATGCATTTTCCCTCTTCCTTTTCTCAGCCCCGGGTTTACACCCTGTCCCTGGTGGAGTTTTCCCAGTCCCACCAGCTGCTGTTGTTTTAATGAAGCTTTTGCCTCCACCTACATGCTTCACTGTATGTAGAAGCACTTATTGTAAAAAATATATAGATGAAATTAGGGTTTGTATAATCTTACATGACATTTTATTGCATTAGGGTCCCTTTGTTCAAGTGGATGAGCTCATGGAAACATTCAGGAGATGCACTCTTCCTGAGAGTAAGTAATGATAACAAATGATATAATAATTTAGCACTTTTGTTCTTTGTATTCATTGTATGTTCTCTTCCTTTGATAGCTGTTGAAGCTGCTGTAGAGCTAATCACTGGAAGACTGCCCGATGCACAAGGTGAGGGCAATGGTTCCATGGAGAACCATGCTACTGCCAAGTCACTCAAGAGGCCTAATGCAGACTCTGATGAGGAGGATGACAAAGGAGCTATTGCACCTCCCATACATGACATTTACCGCGCACGCCAACAGAAGCGAATCCGATAAACACATCAGATAGACCCCACAAGAATGTAATATACATGTGGCTATTATGGGTAATGTATGTGTCTTCTATTTCTGACATCTGTATACAAAAGATTCAAACAAAAATAGGTTATGGACAACTGAGTTTCCTGGTGGCTTTAATAGTTCCTATTTTTAAACGCTGATCCTGATTCTGTACACATTTTTAATCTGCCAGTTGATGTTGTCACACCTTGTGAGGTTGGTGATGGCAAATGGAATCCAATCTTTTTTAGAAAATGGAATTGAAGTTCCTTTCAATAAAGACTGTAAAACATCATTGTGTCTCTTGCTCTTCTTTTATTTATTATAAATAAGCAAAATTATTTCAACGATTAAAAAAATACTTTAATGAAGAAAGGTTTATCCTTTTTTTCTGACATTCTGTATGTCTATCATAAAAACCTATGTATTGCAAACAGTCTCATAGTTAAAAAAGTCAGTCAAAACAAATTGGGGGCTGTGGTTTGGTTTACAATCAAATGCTTACCTCCACCATCTGGAGTCTACAGTACAGTATAATACAGTGGTTTCCAACCTGAGGGTGCGGGGCAGAAACTTTTGGGTGTCCCCAGAGCTTTGTATGTTTAGAGGGTCAGGACATCAACAATATTATTATATTCCAATAAATTCTAAAAAAGTCCACACAACCAATTAAATATCAAGTACATGCCAAAGTGGTCCTTGGTTTGAGAAACCCTGCATTACAGCATCACTCAAACACAATTGGCGATCCTAGACATTAGCTAAAACAAACCCCCTACATGTAGTTACAAACTCAGTGTGACAACAGCAGCACAGAAGATTTCAGAACAATATGATTTTCATTATCAGTCAGAATGAACACATACATTTTTCTGGTTCCAAATATACAGATACACTTGTTAGGCAAACATTTTGCTACTACTACTTAAGCTTGCTCATGTAATGCATTTTCCAAGTCAATTTTAGAAGATTTATTACAATAAATATAAACTTATTTTGTTCTTTCTTATCCTTTACCGATAAAATTATATTAAATAAATATTACCTTAATAGCATGTTGACTTCAGTCAATTTATTTCCAAAATACTGAACAAATATTTCAGGGTGACCTTTATAAAACTGCCCCAATAACCGTCTCTTCTCATTCATTGAGAGATGAGGGTTTTCGTGGATTGTCTGCAGCAATGACAGAAGTTCTTCTTTGGTGTTTTTTTGTGCATTTTCTGAGTAGGTCTTAGGGCTTACTCTTTTGCAGTATGTTGTATCTGCAAATACAAAGCAATCTGTTATTCATTCCAAGTATTTCATAACTGGATATAATACTGTAGCTACAAAAATACTTACCTGTGATGTTGTCAGGATCATTTCCTTTAATTATGTTCTTGATTCTGTCACTGACCAACTTGTGTAATGCTGAAGGCATCTAATAAAATTTTAAATCCCAAAAAAACAGGAATTAAACGTGTATTTTATTGAAAATGTAATTATTCAAATGTTTACTAAGCATTGGGATACATTCACAGCTAATAGCTTACTTTAAATAGATCCTGGTGTTTATCAATCATAAAAAGCACCATCAGATCAACCTTTCCTTTTGGCAGTCTTCTACTGTACACAATGGCACTTGAGAAAGCCCTTTTTACTGCCATCCTGTTTTCAATCTGACAAAAGAAAAAAAACTGTGAACACAAATAGTTAATGCATAGTGTAAAGCATGCACAGTGTTGGTGCTAACCTCTTTGTGGAGTTTGACCTCCTGTGGTTTAGCTGCAATAGCCATGAACCTCAGCAACCTGCGGAGCTCCTCTCTGCTTCTACTGTCCTGTATCTTCAGGCTCAGCTGTAAGGCCTCCAGAGCTTTTTCTTGCTTTCCATTTACTGACAAAAATGTAAAAAGAATTTGCATAAAATGTTTGATTGTAAAGGCTATGTTAATAGACTGATAAGCAACTCCTCTTACCAAGAAGGTCAGAGATGCCAGAGTGGATATCAAAAATGTAGTTATTCAACAGAGGTGTCTGTTGAATATTCCCATATTGTTGAGATAAAACCCGATAGATTAGCTTCTTACACTGTAGCAGGTCATCGGCACAACGAGCCAGACCTCTGCTGAGCTCCACCACCAGCTCATCAGGTAGAAACTGCAGGCAGTCCACTGCAGCTGACATCCACTCATCAGACCTGAGCAGAACAACACATCAAAAAGGAGCTCCTGAGATGTTTTTTAATAATATTTATGACATCCTGTAGCTCTTCTTCTTAAGTGTAGTGAAAATGGCTAGTAGCAAACAGCCATTTTGCTACTAGACATATAATGTCTTACTAGACATCATAAGACATTATAATTGCAAAATGTTAGAAATATTGGGTGAAACTACTGAATGTTCCTAAAATGCAATATAACCTACACATTACTATTACCTGTTTTTTTACAAAGCTATAAAAGATTTGCTGTAATATCACTGTGGCAAATATTTTTATCCAAAAATAAAATACTGTATTCCTTATTTATGTGACTAGAATATTTTTGTCATACTAAAAGTACTATACTACTAAAATCTCTTTCTGGGTATGTGGTGAAAAAATAACCCCAAAAGCAAAAAAATGTTTATAAAACCTCTTCAAGACATTTTAAAACGTTTTAGATTTAATAATAAGAATTATAATGCATACCAATTATATAGCGCTTTTCTAGATGCCCGAAACGCTTTACAATTGAATTTTTCATTCATACTCCTCACTTTCACATCCGGTGGTGGTGGTAATTAGCTGGAGAACACTGACAGGCCCCCTCCGACCACCACCAATCATGCAACCACTGCTGCCCCATTGAAGTGAATAAAAGTCATGTAGTGTTTTTTTTTTTTTTCTTGTTATGTAAGTATTTAGTAATGTGAAATAAAGATTGAATTGAGTCAGAAAGCCAAACTTAATAATCTTATATTATGTAACTTACTGTGCTTCACTGAAGGCTTTGAGAACTTCTCTGTCAAGGTAACTCGATGTATACATAACATCTGTGTCATTGCTGATGTCATTTATATTGGACTTGGTCTTTGATTGATCCTTTCCCTCTAACAAACTCTCCAGCAGGGGGAGCTCTATGAGCTGCAACAGTCTGAACACAGCCTGCTGGTGCCACACCTCATCCATAACTGTGACAAAAGTCAAAGAAAGGCACATACACCCATTGCTCAAAAATGCATAGAATTTGTAGTAATATGTCAAATATTTGGTGTAGAAAACATACCGTCTTGTGAGATACCAAGATTGATCATTTGAGGTGTAACTGTTGCACTCAGATCAAGGTTTGCCAGCACTTCTTCCAGTGATATGTCAGCAGAGGACTTCAGTATGAAGCCACTCACTTCTTGTCTAAAGATATACATAACAACATCAGTCAGTTGAATGGAAAAGAATGCTGAAAACAACTTGAAATGCTTTTAAGTACCAATGAGACATTTTTGACTAGTGGTGTAATTTTAACTTCTATATGCTCACAATTATATCACTTATAAATTATTTCTTAACATGAGTTAACACATGAATATTTACCATGATTGTTACCATAATTATTTGACAATGCCACAAAACACACATATGGTCTACACATCAGTGTGTTTCTCAAACTTTTTCAAATCAAGGACCACTTTGTCATAGAGAAAAAATTTGCGGACCACCTAACCCCTAAGATTTCCAGACAAATTAGTTTCTTTTTAGTGTGACACGGCAAAAGGCTATGGTTCTACTTATAGCTAAATTTGCCTAGTTTTCAAATTAGAAGTCAATTTATCTGTGCTCATTAAATGCTTGGGGAGTCTTGTGGTGAATTGAGGAACACTGAATAAAATTTAATTTTTTTGTGACATCTTCCTGTGGACTAAGGATCTGTTGCAGAGTTTGAACATTGGTCTACATCTATCCTGATCTCTATCCTAGCTGTCACTTTCAGAACAAGAGATCAAAGAGTTGCAAACACAAGTGCTAAGAACATGTGGTCACACCAGGCCTGTTCAACAGCCTCTGACATTAGTGTTGTAATGCGATGATTACCATTGCCAGATTACCAGTTGTAGTGATTTGGGAGACCCTAACTCACTACAACTAGATACTTAAAGCATATTGTCATGTTTGGTAACAAGCAATTTAACAAATGTCTTGCTCCATTATGACAAATGTGTACCTTTCATGCATTGAACTGTGTCCACTCTTGTTCCTTTTACTTGGGGATTCATATCCACTGTCAATGGTTATTGTGGATTGGGATGTATTGTGGTGAGGTGTTAAAGAGCTGGTTACTGGACTGAGAAATCTGTACAAGCTCCAGCTGCTGTCCTCAAAGGTGGGTCGTTTCTTCTCCTTTCCAAAAACAACTCGATTTCCAACAGGTTCAAACACTCTGGAGTCCATAAGGGCCTGGCACAGACGAACAGCCTTGTAACGAGCCACAGCCTCTTCACCAAAGAAGCGCATCAGTGTGATGTGAGTTAGGACTACGTCCACAGCCTCAGATCCCAGAAAGCAGTTGTGGTAGGACTTTAGGTTGTGCCGGCGCTGTTTTACTTCCACATGAGTCTGTAGATTGTTAATAATGCTGCCCCAGATGAAGGTAGCCCGGAAAGGCTTTCCTGCCATCGCTGCCATCGCCTTCTGATGAAGAAAAGGGAGGCAGATGAACAACTTTAGTACATAGATTTTATCATAGACAGGTAATAACATAACATAACACAAAGCTACACAGCACTAGAGAGTTAAGGTAGTGTAGTTTAAGAATAGACTAGTTTGCAGCATGATTTCGCTTACTCCCCTGCGTCACCCACCATCTAAGAAAAAGATCAAAACGTGGAAGTCTACAGCTGCTTTTGCCTCACGACAGAAACTTCTTAACCCACTGAGCAAATGTGGTTATGAGACGAACGAAGACACTATGTGGTAATTGTTAATTCATCCTCTAGGTTAAACGAGAACTCCCTGAACTGAGTAAATGCACATCAGGAAAAAAGAACATACTTTAAATGTTAGCTGCCAAACAGACCTGATCCCAATTGTAACTGTGAGGCACCACTTAAAACAGATTTACATAAGAATAATCTAGAACAAATGTGTGTGTGAGATCACATAACTACAACTATAGTCTTGAAGATAAAGATGCATTATCAGAATGAAATCTTGAGGTTGAGGCAAACCATCTGGTGAGACCCAACAGGAGTCTATGGATTACCTCTTTACGATTAAACCCATTAAAAGAAGTGAAATACAAAAGATTACTCTACCACATGCTGAGGTTCAGTCCCACTTAACCTACTCTACCAACGACTCTGTATCACCATGTAGGAAAGAGGTGACCTCTGCATTTCATCTAAAAGACAACACGGCCATTTGTGTTTGCACACATCAGTGGAGGTAAATACTCACAATGGGAGCAGCAGCTACAGCACATGGGACTCTTTCCCATGTGAATAAAAGCTCTGTTGCTAGTGTAAGATAAAAACATCAGGTTTGATTTAATGCAGAAGCCAAACTAATATATATAATATAATATATGTCTGGACTACTGCAACGCACTTTATTCCGGAATCAATCACACCGCGCTTTATCGACTGCAGTTAGTCCAAAATGCCGCTGCGCGCCTCTTAACAGGAACCAAAAAACATGAGCACATCTCCCCTTTTCTTGTGTCTTTGCACTGGCTTTCTGTTCGTTTTAGAGTTGATTTTAAGATTTTATTATTTGTTTTTAAGGCGATAAATGGACTGGCCCCACAGTACATTACGGACCTCATCCAAATGTACACACCAGCGCGCGCTCTGAGGTCAGAGGGCCAGCTCCAGCTCGTGGTCCCAAAGACGAGGCTTAATTATTTTTATTTATTGTTTTTTATCTATTTATCATGATTGATTTGAGTTTTTTTTTTATTCTGTAGTTATTGCTATTTTAGTATAGTTTGTTTACAATAGTTTTCTTGCATTGTCGTGTTTTTTGTGCAGCACTTTGGAAACTGCGTATGTTTATCAAATGTGCTATATAAATAAAGTGGATTGGATTGGATATATTCATCAGACGATTAGCAGAAGAAAAATATCCTGTGGCATTATGCTTCATTCCTCTTACATGTTGAGTCTAGTGATTAACGCACACGTCACACGTTAAAGCACACGTCAAGTATGGTTTGAATATATTCTGTGGGTTGTATGTTGGTCTGAGCTTATTACCATGGATAAAAAAATTTGATACGGGCAGCAGAGAGACCTTAAAGTCATTGTAGCCTATTTTCATCATTTAGGAAAACTAGCCAGTTATAATTTGCAAGCCCAGCAACATATATTTTTTAAACTTCAGCCTTCAGTTTTTGGTTATAGGCTAATCTATGGACCTATAATCTATGGACATGTTTATCGCACCATTTAGGATTTCCACCTTTCCTGACACAGCAAAATAGCCTAATGCTTTAGACGGAATAAATGGAACACATTAGGCTACTGTTCTATACGGTTTAGCCTAAATTATCTTGACTAAATTAACTTTTAATCTCACAATTAGGCTACATGGGGTAAATGTCTTAAATCTCCGAACTAAAATCACTAAAAAAGGAGTAATCTTACCTTCTCTCAGATGCATAAAAACTTCCTCCACTCACTGTAAGGACTTACTCCATGTCGGTCCATGTTCTTGGTTTTCAATACACACACCGTGACGCACGCAACGCACTACAGTAGACTCCGAAACCGTCTCCTCCTACAGGAATACATTATTCATGAAACAATCAGCGCCCGCTCGGGACGGACATTAATGTGATAATGAGCCGCTCACTGGTTGGTTCACACAAGCAAATAGGCCTATCACGTTTTGACGTCGACAAAAACTGGAAGCAGAAAGTTTACTTTGCCTAGCATGTCGCCTAGCGTTAAAAGTAAAAGTACACACCGTATGTAGCCAAGGCCTATTTGTTTAGGCCAACCATTCACTTCTTATGCTATTACAACAAAATGCATAAGACATAATTATATATGTATTTACCCTGGCTATCTTGATCTTATTCTTACCCCATGAGACGTCAGAGGTAGGACGTGTTCTCAGGTGCCAAATGGGCTTGGTTTCTATCTTTCAAGGAAGCAGCAGATTATTTCACAAGTAATTGTTTCTGTTCTGAAGTGAAACAACAATGAAGTGGAAAATAAATTCAGCATTATTACAGTTTACAGCTGCTTACCTACAGCAGGAGCAGATTTCAAAAAGCTTGGCTTCAGTCCAGCAGTGTCTCTGTCTCAAGGTGTAATCTGACAATGGAAAAGTAGTAAACTGACACTGCAAAGCCAGAAGTTGGTCACTTGCTGAAAGAGAGACTAGGACATGGGGGTAATATTAAAGCAGTAGCATATTAAACAACTTTATCCCACTGCAACAAAGTATCTGTGCCTTAGACAGGATTTTTACATTTTTTTGTCCACATCATTCATGACTGCTGTGTAGTTAGAACTAGCCTATATTTCTTTTTAATAATTGTTTTTAATTCAGGAAAATAGATCTTTACATGGAGATTTTATTCAAGGAAGTAGACTACTGAATACTGGCTAAGGGCAGAACTGGTTTTACCACTCTTCAATGGGATAGCAGGAGTCAGATGTTAGGGGTGTAAACTCACCACAAGCTGGCTCCATTTAACACTGAAACCATAGGCAACTTTAACAAATGGGTCAAGCACTGTTGCATTCTGCTAGACAGCAAAGTGTACAAGGTCGGAAATAGGCCTATTTGTTTGAATGTTTAGTCTGAATTCAGTCTACCAATAATCAACAGTCAGATACAATTAACAGCTAATCTTAATGACTAATATTCAGTGAAATTTACAAACGTATGTCCTTCACTTATAAGGTTTAGAAAATGTTTTTTAGTTATGATCTCTTGTTCAAAATTCTTGTTTTACAGAACTAATTTCAAGAACAATGGCACTTTCACAACCCCTCACTAAGGGTCTCAAAGTAGAACTCCCACATGTTATACAATGTGATTCATTAAAATTCATGTGCTTCATTTCTGGAGCGAGCCATGCATCTCTTAGAGCTGTCTGCGCGGGAATCTGAAATGCTTGCCTGACGTCTTCCCCCTTCTCCACACAGAGAGGACAGTGCTTCTCCTCATTAACAATTGCCGAGGCACAGAGAAACTTTTGTTTTGTTTTTCATCGTTTGCCAGTAATTGAGCAATGTAGACGCATAGAAATCATTTTTGTTTAACACAGGGGTTCATAAACCTCTGAAAGAGAAAAAATTCCAAGGACCCCCATAATTATGACAAAATAAAATAATGCCATTTGTACTTTTGTACTTTTAGACTAGAGGCTATAAACCTTTGATCCAAAATACATCACTGTGTCGTAGCTATACATACAACACAGTTCAACACTTCTGACGCTTTTCGGGGCATTTTTATTTAGCCTAAATATTTATTACTTGTAGTATTTTTAACTAATAAAGCCAAAACAATGCCCCTTTTTGAAATTCAGAAAGACATCTCAACTATTTAGTTTTAGACAACACAAAACCATCCACCCTCAAAAGTGAATAGTTTAAATATGAGAACACATTGAGCGTAGATAGTGATGTCTTCCCTTTTGTTTAAATTGTTAAGCATGTGCCAAAACATGAGCTGCATGTGCCCAAAAGAAAACGCTCATTGACCCGTTATATTTGAAAATATATTTTTAAAAAGTTACTTTATCCTTTCTTTAAACATATAGCCTTGTATTGTTTTCTGAATGAAATCTGTACTACTATTCTACTAACGAGTAAATAACCAGATTTAATATTGATGTCAAATGCAAAATAGCAATGCAAGCAGAACTTTATTTACAAACTGCATTTCCAAATAAAACCAGTTGCTTGTTTACAAAAATCTGCTGTCATAGTATGTAAAATAACTATTTGTGTTAATATAAATCTGGCATAGATTGAGATTTTTCAGTAAAATTATGAAGGTAATATTTATGTTGCATTTCCCCCTTCGCATAAATTGACAAATATATATTCATCCAACACATGAAAACAAAATTTGGAAGTGACAATGACTCTCTAGAAACCCTAGACAACTGTAGGAGGGTTTGAAGA
>JAVQKG010182402.1:0-17475 GCA_036025885.1 Hypseleotris bucephala
GCTCCAGTGACAATTCTGCGTCTGTTATGCTAATTTGTTAAACTGTTGATCATTTAAAAAGTTTCCAAACATATTACCGGTACTGTACATTCAATTACATTTTGACAACTATGAATTATTCTTTTCATTGTCTACTTTGAATTACTCTAAACTTGCTAATGTTATCTGCCTAAACAGAGATAGTATATTCGTGTAGTTGTCAAAACCATTTTTCTAAGGTGGCCACCATTCCCCTTGCCGTCATGCCTGGAAGCTGGAACAACCATCTACGCATAATTCACTATCCCTCCTCTGTACATGTCCAAACCATTAACTAAAAAACTGGATATTATTTTTAAAATATCGAACATAAACTGCCCGTCTGATGTACTCATTCCTGGTCTATTCATGAATCCCTAAACAAACAAGCTATGCCATCATCAGCACTGCCTCCTTTGTTTTCCTAGCTAACATTTTGGTTGCTAATGCTAATCTTAATCTGTGAACTGAAATTATGTCTTTCTAACTCATTGCACCAGAATCTTTATACTAA
The DNA here is from genome assembly GCA_036025885.1 of Hypseleotris bucephala. NCBI lineage: Eukaryota > Metazoa > Chordata > Actinopteri > Gobiiformes > Eleotridae > Hypseleotris > Hypseleotris bucephala. The sequence continues at coordinate 533 of JAVQKG010182402.1, forward strand.
GGTCTATATCTCTCTTCTGAATGGATTATCGTTATGATATTTAAATGGTTAATCAACCAATCTTCATTATGTTTAAGGTAATACCAATAATTCTATGAAAAGTGACAAATATTCTAGATCCATGCTTTTACTTGTGAAATAAAACACTTCCATTCAAAATGTCCTCTTTAGTCTTTGCTTCACTGTATCATTTTCTTTCTAGCCTCACCTCCACGCTATATATTTGTGCAACATTAACAGTTATTTCTCTTGAGTGTGCGAGACAGTACCTTGCAGCTGTGCACGAGCTGCTGGTGCGAGACGGTGTTTTTGTTTGATGCCGCGGCGTTCTGGGCAGCTGCGATGGTCTGGGTTGCCGCCGCCGCTGCCTGCTTTGCCGCGAGCTGTTCAAAAAGACACAAATAAAAAAAGGATTCAGCCCGGAGTGGATGTTTAGCCTTAAGGGAGTGCAGAGAGGTGGCTGGGTAAGAAGAGATGGATTTGCTTTGATTCTGTGCTTTTTCATTCCATTGAGCTAAAGATACCATGGTTAGTCAGCTCTTCTCACTTTGTAAAGGATGGAGGGGGATGGAAACTTTCCTATGCAAGTTGTTTTTCACCAGAGCTTCTTTCTATTGCGGAATAAGTTTTTAAGGAAATGCTTTATCTCTCTGAATGCATAAAAAAATAAAGTCTTTATAGCAAGAAAAATCAAATCGTGAAATGAAGTTATGAAGATCTGGGAAGATGATTGAATTGTGACAAAATGCATTCATTATGCTCTGCTCTTCACTGTCATTTTTTTACTGTAACAACACCAATGTTCATATTTAAAAACATAAATCATTTTTATTTAATTATTGTTGGATTTGATGTACACTGAATTTGAGGTAATAATGGTTTAATGTAGCGGTAACTTGGCTTATTAAAAATTGTGATATTATATTTTTACTGTACCATTTCTACCATTTTACCCAAATGTTATTCCTTTTCTATCTGTAGGGGTTGGATGTGACTGAAGACTAACACTGTAACTATGGGCCTTAGGCGGAGTATACCCACAATGGCCATCACTGTCACATTCTTTGACTATGGGGAATTTTGAAATTAAACTGAATGCATGCATGGTAGTAGGAGAGGAGAACCAACGCTAACATAGTGCAGACAAGACTTCATATGGAGCTGTGCCCAGGATCAAATTCCTTACTAACACGCTAAGCACTCTGCACACTAGTAAAAACAATAATGTGACACTTTACTACTGTAGTACCTGTAAAAAAAAGCTGAAGATATGAATGTGAATAGAAATGACTAATGACATATAAATTACATTTAAATTACACTGACATATACTGTAGCTATAAGAGGGTTTCATATTTCTCTCCTCATAAATATATGGGTGACGATGGATCAAGAGGTATCTGGGTTAACATTAGAAGCTAACATTTGGGTCATGTATGTTATAATTGCTTTACACGTGCTTGAGATTAATGACTTTTTGATGCGGACTAATAGAAGGCCCATTACTGTGGAGGTCTAATGCATGCAGCAGCCTCTCAGATGTACATGAGATAGCGTCCGAGCCCAGCCCCAGGTATTACATTGTTTATGTGTCTGGGAAATGGAAGAGTGGAGCGGGGCTGGTCATTAGGGCAAACTGATACAGGCAGTTGCAGATTGGTGCACTAAGATAGGGCTTTCACACAGATAATGGGGTATAGAGCTCACCGCTATAGGAAGAATGAGGACTACTACAGCAATTTACAGTTTTCATATTTCTGGGTAATCATATATGTATTCATGGATTTTAAATAAACCGAATAAGCATTTACCCTGAAATACACAGATCCTAGGTTCAAATCAAAAGACTGTAAATTTGCTTTTGTGCTTCTGCTTTCTTGGCCAGGTCAGCCTTGCAAACAAGATTTTAATGTCAATGACACATAAAGGTTAATAATAATAAATAAATAAAATTAAGGTTGGGCTTACTATATACAGTATAGCTACTGGTGGGTCAGGACATAGGGTGGTTGTCCAATAATCAGTATGTAGTTAACAACAGAAATTTGTTGGTTGCTCGTTCAATTTCCACTCCAACAAGAGCATACTGCATTTGTGTCCTTGGGCAAGACGCATCACATACCTTGCCTATGTTTTTGAACGTGTTAGTGTAATTATTATAAATTGATAGTGGTCAGAGAAGTGCAGTATGGCTGCTTTGCCTCTGTTAGTGCACACCAGGGCAGATGTGGCTAACGTGGCAAATACATAACTTTAATTTGTTTTACTTAAACTACTTAAAGTCGTGGTGGTAAGCTACGTACTTTGTGTAGCCACAGCTCCCCTGCGGCATTCTGATGGAGGCATAGGTTCCAGTCTGTATCTATGGCCCCTCCAGCGACTACCAATCACACAACCACACTCATTCATGGCAATGTGGGTTAAGTGCCTTGCCCAGGGACACAACAATAATATGCGTTGGGGTGGGGATTCGAATCAGCTACCCTCTGGTTGAAATGCTTACCCACTGCGCGAGTGCTTACCCACTGTGCCAAGGTCTCAACTCTAGAGCACTTCGGGTGCCTTGAAAATCACTATATAATTTAAATCTTTGAGATAGAGACAAGGACTTGGCGGAGGTCTATGACTCACCTCCAGCCTGTTTACTAGTTTCTTCTTGATGGCATTCTGAGCAGCAGCGTTGGTGGCCACTCTCAGCCCCTCGGCCGCTTCCCTTAGCCTCTGCTGCTGGTCCTCGTTCTCCGGGTATGCCGCTGCTCCCTGAGGAAACACCACATACATGTACTCACAAACAACAATCATCATCACAGCCGTAAAATACAAACACTGTTGTCACTGCCACGGATGCACACAGGCTTTCAGCTCAGTTTCCAAGGTAACCTTCAGTGCCAGATCCCCTACTTCCTCTTTGATAATGACAGTGATGTGGTGAATAATATGCCACAGATCAGAAACATATAACGAGCGGTAGCAACAGAGCCTGATCGTATCTGCTGAATGTGGTCAGGGCTTTATCCACAGGCACTGTTTGGTCTGGACCGCAGCCACTGTCTGTTATAGTGCCAAAAAGAGCAGTCTACCAAAGCAGAACAGTTCACATCAGTTAAGAGTTTAATTTGTATAATACTGTTAAACTGATTAGACATCGTAATTAAACCACCCACTTTTATGAAGGGGTAGAGGATATGAAACTTCTATTATGGTGTGATTCACAATTATTCTGGCATGACGTTATATTGTATTTTTTTCTTTTTCATGGTTTGCTGTGGTTTATTTGTATCTGCTGTTGTATTTATATGTTTATGAATGCAGTTTAAATATTGAAAGAAGTAGTTTTCAATGGCTGTACTGACACACAGAATAGTATATACTACAAGCTCAAGTTGTATCATAAAAGTTAACACATACTTAATTTGTAGCCTGGCCAGTCAACTTTTTCCTTGGCTTCTATACGGCAAAGTTAGTCTGGAACCGCTCCTATACTTCCTCGTACCCTACCAATCACAGCCATGGGCGAGCCTGATGTGATGCACCTGAAATCCTTTAGTAAAAACAAACAACATGGCGGCTGCAACTGTTTGCTACCGCGCGCTGCTCTGTTTTAAAAGACGTAGATATGTTGTTAAAACTGCAGCAACTGACAGCCCTAAAAGCATTGTTGACAGTGGCAAGTCTGCTTTTTGATCCGCCGTTTCTCTGATTGGTTAACTTTGCACCTGTTAGTCCCGCCTCTGAAACGGCCGTCTATAGGAGCGGTTCCAGACTAACTTCGACGTATAGAAGAGAAGGCAAATGTTAGTCTGGCTAGTCAGGCTACTTAATTTGTTGGTATCATGATATATCGGTTAAAAAATAAATAATCTTTTTGTTAATATGCCCTGCCATAACTGTTAGAAATTCTGATACAATACGTTCTTTTTACCTTGGCAGCCTCCACCATCCTAGCCGTAGCGTCAGCCAGCAGTTTGGCCGCAGCCAGCAGTTTCTTTGAGTTGTCCACATCCACCTCAGCCTCTGCGTCAGATCTCATGGCATTGACTAGATCAGATGTGGCTTGAGCCAGAACCCGGGCCTGACGCACCATCTCCCCTGTGAACACACATGCACATCTTTTCATTGATTTGGTCACTTTTTTACTCTACAGAGCTCCCCTCATCATAAAAAGTAATAGACTTTATCATAATGGTATTAAAACACAAAAATACCAGATCTGCATTTGTTTAGCATCATTCTAGTTCTTGAGCTCTGTGAATTCATCACACTGACGCTGAAGCTGATTGATCAAGGTAAAAAGTTGCATAGTTCCCCTTTAACAAAGATGGACCCATATCTATTAGCTGCAAAACATAATTTTTTTGTGGATATACAGCACAAGAATGTTATATAGATTACATTCATATAATGCTTTACTGGGCCTTTAAAATTGACTATATAAGGCCGGGTGTCTTGCCCAAGGACACAACAGTAATGTGCACAGGCTTCCGCTTAAAGGACCATTTCTGTATCTTATGGACCACTTGAAACCCAATTAGGCCACTACTGGACCCTGTATTATGTGGTCTGGTTTAATTTTCTCCTGTTTCCTATGAACAATTGTCTGTGGGCCTTGGTTGAAGCGGTTAATATGAATATGTTATTTTCTGTCAATATTGGTTCATAATGTTGTATATTAGTAATGTAAGTGGATTATTTGTATTGAAAAGGGTCAAGTAAATAGTGGTTAGTTTTTCATAATGTATTATGCATTTTGTACCATGGCATGATAGGGCCAAATACACAAGGTACAGTTACACACAAGTCCAGTTAAGGAATAACATACACATCCATTTTTGAATAACTCACACTAGTAAGCATTAGTTAAGTATTACTTAAGCATTAGTAAACAGTTAGTTGGTTATTTACAAAGAATTACTTCAATGTTAGTAAACACCATCGAGTTATAAATACTGTTAATTGTTTACTTCTTGATTCTTCGTGAATCTATAAACTGCTTATTCATTAAATTATTGTTAATACATATTTATTAATGCTTTACTACTGCTGAAAAGACGTGAGCTAATTTAAAGTGTTACCGAGTATTCTTTACTTTTGCGATTTTTAAGATCTTGTGACTCAATTCAGAGACTACTTTCTCCTAAACTAGAACATTCTTGCTTCAGGTCTAGGCACTACGTACACCATTGCGAGACAGGGCCAATTAATTTATACTCTCACAAATCACAACTGACATGCAGCTAGTGCAATCAGAAACGTCCTTTTTAAATAACTTTGTTGTTGAAGTGGTTTACATTGAGGTCAGCTGAGCGTTGAAACACAAACCCTAACTCACCGCATTAACATATCTTCATTTTTATAGCTCACCGCCATATGTTGACCCCATGCTTCACGGTGACATAGGGAGATCTCCATTTCTGTTGTGACATTGCACTTTGCCAATATCCATCTATCACTTAAGACATGATTTACTTTTTATTGTTGTTATAAGTACAAATGAGCTAACATTGCCCAGGTCATGTGGTTCCTGTTAGCCCCATAGGAGCCTCCCTGACTCTTGATTGGGACCAGACTGAAAACACTTTGTAGTGGTTTTGGATGACATGTTTGCTGAAGCCCCTGAGAGTTGGCTGGGTTGAAGAATTCCTCAGCCTCGTGATGGTAAACATAACAGAAAGGTTTCCACTGTAAATTCAGGATGATTTCAACAAGAAGTTAAGTGGTCTTTAAATGTAATAGTACTACAGTTCATTGATGCTGCTGCAAGTTGTGACCGGTAACTATGTGCCTGAGGTGGTTCTCACTCTTGACAATGGACAGTTAGTTGCAAGGCGAAAAATAAGACATTCACACTATTCAGTCTAACTTTAATTCTCTAAGGAATATTAGTATTAAATTAACTCTGATTGGATTTGTGTGATTTTTCTCTCCAGCAACTATGGGCCTGAGGTAGTTCACACTCTTGACAATGGCCAGGGTTGACACTAAGACATTCATTACCACATTCATTGACTATGGGCTAATTAAGATTGTACCATTCATCTATGTTTTTACTATAGCTGGTGAGAGATCAAGGGAAACAACCCAGATTAACACAGAGAGGATATACAGTAGGAATTCATCCAGAGCATTCCTTCATAAAAATACATACTTTGAATTTACATCATTTAAATAAAGATGAATCATGTTTCTATAGTTCTCACCAGCATCTCCCATGGAAGTGAAGATGTTCTCAGTAACGTTCATAATAGTGTCTGTAGCCTGGTCGTAGCGCCCGATAGGCTCTCCACAGCTGGCGTAGTGGCGAACGTGTTGGAGGAGGTCACTGAGTGCCTGGCTCACCACTGCGGCTGCGCCCCCCACTTGTTTGAGCAACTCTCCGTCGTCGCTGGCTGAACGACAGGACTTCACACATGTCTCCATGGACCGATCCACCAGCTTCCCCGCCTCCACCAGCTGCTCCTGGCACACCGGGGAGCTGATGGTGGGACTCACCACCTGTACACATAACAACACAAGAGACGTGTGCTGACAAACTCAAGCTAAATGAGCATCATACAACACCTGTTTTGATTAGGATAATGTCAAATAGACAATGGAACCATGTCCCTTTCTCAACAAAGGAACCATCTACACCTATGCCCAGATACTGAAATTTACCTGTACAAGAACTTACAACTGTAACTTCTGGAGTTTAGTTTGTTTATTTGAAAATGACAGAAAATCATACCTGCTCATTTTCCTTGTAAAAACAAAGAAAGTCTGTTACTCCTCCGCAATGTAAATTGTGTGTTCCTACATAACTATTAGAGAACTCAACAATTTCTGTGTATATTAATATGTATTTTTGAATTGATTGTAGCAACATTTTCCAGCATTTCTTTTTCAAAGAACTTGTTTGTATTAATGCTATGTAGAAATAATTTCAAACACATAAATATCAGAAAGAAAAGGTACAGAAAGGTACGATTCACAATTTATTCTGACTAAACATCCTGCCAGCTGTCCTTCCTGCTTGGCTCCAGATAAATGGCAGTATGTTGGTACCTTGGTGCAGGCCACCAGCTGGGAGGTGGACAGGGCGCACTGCGTGGCAGCTGTGATCACGCGGTTCTGCAGCAGCGTGTCCTCGGCCACCTGAGCCACGTTCTTGGCCTTCAGCACCAACATGGCAGCTGCGTTGGCCACAGCTTTGGCCAGATTCATCAGAGTGTCCTGAAATATAGACATCAACATCCTTCACATCTCTGCACAGCTGCACACATCACTATAGTAAATGCCTTTAATCATTTTGCTTTATGTAGTCCCATTAGCAGTTGCAGGTGGCTGGAGCTCAGTCCAGCAACTATGGGCCTGAGGAGGTTTTGATTCTGGATTATGAACCAGCAATTAGTAGGTTGAGGCTTTAGGAGACAGAAAACAAAACAAGAAATCACTAGTTTTTGTTCACTTGTAGTCATTTACATTAACCTACTGTACATGCATGTCTTTGTATAATGGGAGTAAAAGGAGATAACCCATATAAACATGGGGAGAACATGTAGACTTTACTATTGTGTGTCAGGCCCACGGATCAAACCTACAACTACCTTACTGAGTGTCAATGTTTTTCAATAACTTTTTCTTAATATAATGTAGGATATTAGTTGGGCAATTAATGCAGCAGGTAGTGTAGGTGTTGCCTTCAGGGGCTGTAGTAATCTGCATGCATGAGTAGAATATTAGCTCAAGGTCAGGAGGACAATGATATCAATGTAACATGCTGCAGGGCCTCTCCTCCAGGGATTAACACTTGAGAGAGGTGCAAGGTGCTGTGTAGGTTGTGAGAACAGAAATAGAAGCAAAGATGTGCATGTGTGAAACGTGCGCACATGTAGAATCAAACTCAACTGGGAGCATGCAAAACCCATTAACAGTAACAGTAGTTTTTTTAATTACATCATTTTTTATTCCTCGAAGTTATTTGAAGTTAACCTGTGACCAATAATAACTGTGTGACCAGATCATAATGGACCGAATGTGGGGCATAAAGCTTGTTTTAAAGGGACATGTTACAAACGCAAAAAAATATTGTCCACTTACATACTGACATATTCTACTGATTCAAGAAACAATTGTTAATTAATCAATGACTGTAGATTAATCAAATGTATGTACTGCAAGAGTCACAATGTGGGCCTGAAAATGTTGTGGAATCCAATGCAAAGTGGTTCATCTGTTCCCCCTATTCAGCATTTGACAATTTTAGTATCCAGATCCACTTTATTATGTAAGTGATATTTAAAGTTACTGCAATGTCTTTCTGGTTTGAGTGTGATAGAAACAGTGCATTCTGACCTGGAACTTCTCGTCCGTCTCTCCCTCTCCCATGTGCCGGAGGATGTCCCCACTGGCCTGACCGATGCTTCCTGCTGCAGTCAGTACTGTCTGTCTGGGCTGAATGACATCATCTCAGTCAATACACACACACTACACAATATTCTACACAATGCACACTACACTACAGCTCAGTGGGAAGCACTGGAAACACACTTTCACATGGATACTGGAAAGCACCTTTTTGGAGCAGATCTTGGCTGGAATAAAATCCACTCAGTTTAATAGTACTTTTGGGATAAAAAGTCATAATTTTAACATGCAGTAGTAAGACTATGCTTACAATTCAAGATTTTTGTTTAAATTTTTTGTTTGAATCTAGTACACAGGATTTAAATTTAGTTTGTAGCTAGTAGAAGCAAACGTCAAACTAACTTATTGTTTTATTTTGACAAAAGAGACTAAATCTATTAACATTAACTAAAGCCAATGGTGACACAAAACATGCCTGTCTTTTTTGCCTTTCTAGCTGACATCTAGCAGCTGCTACATGACGTCACCATGTGCTGTATCCAAGTTAATGTTTTTTATACTTTGAACACTTAGCAAAAGTGCCACGCCCTCTTTAATTATGATTTGTTGGAGTCCTATGCGACACTGACACATACGCACACATAAATGGACTTTGAAGTCGTTTCACTCTTTCTTCCTAGTGTTGTAAACCTGAACAAAAACATCCAGTTAAATGGCTTAAAGAGGAACTATGCAACGTTTTACCTTGATGAAACTGATTTAGTGTCTTTGTGAAGCTAGGTGAAGGTGAAAAACCAGCCTTGTAAATGGTCATCTCTGTTTTTGGAAGTCTCAGACCAGGTCATAGATCTCCCCAGAAACTCACATTTACAGAATAGAATGAGCTCAAGCTGATGTGTTTTTTTGTACCTCAGCAGCAGCAGGCTCCACAGATCTGAGCAGGTCAGATACAGCTCCTGCTAACATCCTGGCTGCGGTCATGAGTTTGTGTCCACTGCCCAGATCATCGTCCATCAGAGCAGCCAGCAGTTTCACCCCTCGGGACATCTCCGTCAGGTTAGAGGAGATGGTGGTGATGGCACAGCCCACAGCAGTGTAGTCTGTGTCTGAGGGCTCACCTGCGGAGGGCCAGGAACATGGTACTTACAGAGCTTATACATAATAAAGTTGTAACCGACATTACCAAATATGAAAACTGTTTTTGTCCTAGTCGTTTTAATTAGAGATGCGCCAATATGGCTTTTTTGGTTCCGATCCTGATATCTGGGCTTTATGGATCGACCAATACCCGAAATCCACCACTACTAAAGGCATGGCATTATTAAAAATATTAAGCCAAAATATACTCTGTATACCAGATGCCCCACAACATGTCTAACCTTTGTAATCTGTGAGTTAGGTAATTTGACACATTAATCACGGTATCGTTATCGGTGTAGCCCTTATTTGTGAGATTAGGGCTAGGAACCTCAGGCTACCTCACGATTTGATATGATACATGTCTCACCATACCGATAATATCACAATATGACATTAACTGCGATCTTCCATAGATTTTGATATTGATGTGATAACCAACAATCATGTTTTTAAAGTTGAGAATTAATATAGTTTTCAAACATTATATCAATGTATGTATTTTTTTTAATGAAACAGATTTATTTGGATAATTAGAACGGTAAATACTTCAACTGTATCTCACAAACAAGTTGACGTTCTCAAAATAAACAAACCCAAGTACAGCCAGGTTTTCATTTTGTAAAATATACCGATAATTATTCATTGTGATACATGGATACAGCAGCTTAACTTTTTATTATTAAAATGCTATGTAGTCCAAGTATGAAAATGTTGTTGTAGTCGTCTTTAATTTTCTAGATAGTGATATCCATGACACTAAATACTTTTTTTCAAATCTGTAAATTGGGTTTCAAAGTTTTATGAGTTTTCCATGTCTATTTGAACCCTGAACTAACTCATTTATTCTTCACTTTTTGGTGACATCCTAAATTAACTTTAAATTGAAATGTAATTGGTGTTTCTAGGTTACAGAGGCAAATTAAAGGACAAACATTCTTAAAGTAAAAAACATATACAGTACATGAGCAAACAATTAGCAAACAATTAGCAAACAATTAGCAAACAATTAGCAAACAATTAGCAAACAATTAGCGGTGGTGTCTTCTATGAAAGTCAATACAAAACATTACTTACATGATGTCAACATTATGTCAAAATTAAAATTCAATTAAAACTTCTTTATACTAAATTTAAAACAACCAACAACAAATTTGGGCCCAGTTGAGAATGATTGTCCTAATACACACATCACTGTCACTATTGCAATTAAATCCTATTAAATATGGTTCTGGTGCGATAAGCAAGTTGTCAGAGCAAGTGACCGTGAAGAATAAAAACTTAGTCTAGCATGTTGTTAGAAGTACATCCGAACAGATGGGAGGTAAGATTAAAGAAACTCAAATGGATGATGGGCTGTGTGCCAAGCAAGACTGTGGGCAGCGGAGCAAGCTTTAACACAACAAGATTTATTCATTCAAGATATTTATCAGAGAAAACCCCAAAGTGCAATCTTGTGGAGATACTTAGGCTCCATTATGACTAAATGCCAAGTCCATTTTCATTTCTTGGGATGAAAAAAGATTAAAAAGGCCAATGTTTTACAGTAATTCATTTTCTTAAGTGCAGCATAGAGGAGATTGGTAGGGAAATATTGAAAATGAAAAATTTATTTAAACTAAAAAATGTCTAGATTTTTGGTCATTTGTTTAAATCGGAGTATATGCAGGGATCTCAAAGTGAATTTTAATACTTTTTCAAGACTTTTTAAAGACCATCTCTTAAAACCTTAAGACTTAAGATTTGCAACATGTAGTTTGTGATAAAAACTATACATGTTTTGGTAATGTATTATAATTTTAGAACCAGCTATACAAGATTTGCGGTGTCTCTTCTCACATGAACTTTGGGACAAGACCAATTACAGGTGGATCATAAAATAAGAGTAAAAAGCTTAAAAATTGAGGACATGTGATCTGTGTCATTACAGTGAAAATGTGGAGATACATTATATTGCTACTACTTTTACTACTACTACTACTTTTAAGGTCTATGGTAGTGTTTTATGATATTTCAAGACCTGCCTAAACGCATCAAGGCTAACTGCACCAGCCCAAGGCAAATTTTAGACTTGTTAATGGTCTTAATTTTCCCCCAAATCAATACAATACTTTTTAAGACCCCACAAATACCCTGTTTATTTATCCTACAAAAATGCTTATACTTTGACATTTGCTTGTACCTGCAGTGAGGTTGACCACAGACGCAGTCCCGGCCGTGATGGCGTCCACCTGGGAGTGGATCTCATGTTTGGACTCATCCACTTTGTTCTGGACCCACACTCGAGATGCCTTTTGAGAAGAAATAACAGTGGTATTCGGTGAAGGATTACAGGACTTAAAGCTTCAAAAACACTTGAAGAAGAAATACATAATTTACAACCACGTCTACGCTGTATTATCCTAATTATATTTGAGCTGAAGTGTAGACATGGGGAGAATACATAATTTCTTATTAGCTGTCTAAATGAATACGAGTGACTGGCGATGGCTGGAGAGAAGGGTCAAATAGAGTCTCTAAAATATAAAGGAAGCACTTTAGAGTCGTATGCCAGTTTTTAGTGTGGGGTGAATGAAGCTTCCTTGCAACAATGAATGTCACCAGAAAAACTTGCTTTTAAACAGATTTCTACAGCAAGTGTTCAAACAGAGAGAAAGATACCAAATTGACATAGACCTAGTGTATCATGGTACAACATATGCCAGCGCTATTCACTGAAACTGTAGGGGGAGCTCTGTAAAGGAAAAATGTGACCAAACCCCCTTTTAAAAATTCACTTCACAGTCACATACTAGTGGCCATAGCTGTTTTATGGCAGAGTGACAGAGATGTGGCAACCATACTATAATGACAACCTTCTCCAACCTAGCGTGGTAAATTTTCACTTAAAGTAGGGTCTGGTCTTTAGCTCATAACGAAACATTTCTTTGCAATTTTGTGGCCAGAACAATTACAAGCAATTTACAAACCATAGAGGCACACATTTTGTTGGCCATGTCTTATACAAACTTTGCAAACGTGACTTCCTTGTTGTGTGTGGCTATGTGTGGCTTTTTGGCGTCATGTCTTGCATTTCTGATTGGTTTGAAATATGTACATTAATCAGTTCCGCCCTTGAAATTGAATGCAATCAAAGAGAGACCAGACTATCATCTTGTATAGAAAAAGCATAGAAGTGGAGAGAGTGGAGTGGACTGAAGCACAAAATGTCTGGCTAGTGGACAAGCTGTTTCACTTCCTGCTAGCCCAATCGAAGCTAATATCTGATTTGAATGCTTAAGTGTGTAGAATGCACTCACCAGGTCATGTCCCAGAGGAGGCAGGTTGTCGATGTGTCTCAGTTCACTCTGAGCCTGCTGTACGGCCTGCATACTGCTGTTTATGGTCCCCATTAAGGCCTGCTGGGCATGGCTCTGACAACACACACAAATACATGGTACAATCTATATAATAGCCATTGCAATATGAAAATTATTATCTATTGCTATAGCAGTGAAATGTATGTAATGTGAGTGTTTTTTTTTATTTCATGGTCTATGGGTTATTGTCAGGTTAAAATGTGAGGGAACTATACAAACATTGAGGTATATTTTATTATATAGCTTTATGTATCTGTAAAATAATAATTTAAGTATAATAAGGATGCACACATGCTTTCACATTTATTAACATTGTGAGGTTTTACATAATTGACAGCATATTAGTGCAAAAATTTAATATCTGTTTTGATTGAACTGACTATAGGGGTTATTAAAAATTGCAATAAAACTTATATACTGAAAATGTTTTAATGTCTTATTATGAGCGGCAAATGGACACTAATTGATCTGATGATAAAAAAAGATTTAAATGTATGTCTACAGCCTCTAATATCAGCGAGGCTGTAGAGGTAAAAGGATGTTAGTACTCTACAAAGTCAAATGGTGCTCACATTACAACATAAATATTGTAGTGCACAGCACTATTGCCATTCCATGCTATTATATTACTGTATATCTATTTTCACTTATTTTTTATTGTTCTTTTATTAGTTATTTACAAGTCTGGTCTGTGTACAATTGAGCTATAGTGACCGAGCAATTTTGCCTTGTAGATCAATAAAGTTGATGTGAGTGTTACTATATGGTACAGCATCTGTTATTGTGGTCATAGTGTGGTTCAGTGTTTGGCAGCAGTGACCACAGGCAATGCATCAAATATTACTGCATTACATAAGACATTACAGCTCTACATGTGCAAAGAATTATCCGATTATTGTTCTCCCTTTAACATTGTCCTCCACACTGACCAGCGGGGGCATGTGTCCACGGTGCATCTGTCCTGTGGTGATCTGCTGCTGGGCCGAGGGCATTGACCCCATGTTGTAGCAGTCTGACCCCCCCATGGAGCCGGAGCGGATGATCCCGGGGAGGGCCACTGAGCCATGCTCCACCCGACCTACACGGTTAAACTGCTGCTGCAATATGGTGGACCTGTAGACAAACATACAGTAACAAATCAATGACAATGAGACTATGAGCAATACACAACAAAAAAACTGAAGGCATTTGTGCATACTATTAATTGAACTATTTTTGTCAGCATGTTATTGTGAGAGTACTACTTGTTGGGGGACAGTGGTGCAGTGGGTTAGGGTTCGTCCTGTAACCAGAGGGTCGCAAGTTGAAATCCCCACCCAAGCACATACTCTTGTTGTGTCCCTGGGCAAGACACTAAACCCAGATTGCTATGAATGAATGCGGTTGTGTGATGGTGCTAAAATGGTGGTGAGATGGTGGCAATGTGTCCCAGGGCAGCTGTGGCTACAAAAGTAGTTTATCACCATCAGTGTGTGACTGTGGAGTGAATGAATCATGGACTTGTAAAGTACTTGGGGTATCTTGAAAGGCTCAACATAAGTTTAAGCCATTATTATTACTAAAAAATATTGCAGAGGACATTGCAAATTTCTATACAATTTCAACGATAATCAAGTAAGGGGTATCAAATGCATTTGTTTTCAAAAGTTCACTTGCACATTGTAGCTTCAACATAAAATGGTAAAAGACACATGGGTGTTCCACAGAACCATCTGTAAGCTCCGATTGAAAGCGTTTGCAAAAGGAAGAAACTTTTAGTTGAGTATTTGGAAAACTGGATCAAGCATCATTATCAGATGGCCAATATTGTGTTTTATTTACAGTAGCCAGTCATTCCAAGACTCTAAAAAGATGACTTGGAAAATGACAAATAAAAATAACTACACAGTTTCTGCATTGTCATGTTATAAGCTAAGACATGTTGCATTCACCAATCCTTTTCTACCAACAACACTACTGCCACACAATTGGGCAAACCACTGGGACTAGATAGGGTTGGGCTGCGTCAGACTATTGTAAAAGCTTCAGCATCCCAGTTAACAATACAACAATTTACTTCACAATAACTTACAACGCTAACAACTGTAACTACATGGAATATTGACCGTCCAAAAATATTGCACTGATTATCATCTGCTCTGCCTCCAGCTCCACAGATGCTCCCACTTTATTGGTTAATTACTGCTTGTTTGGAGAGACACTGCTAACCACCACAAGAGACCCAACTCCAGAGTGACAGAATACAATGGGCAGTCTCCTCGCATGGTGTGGAGTGGTCTCTTCTTAAAAACTGCATGGATGTACAGCATTCACTTCATTTTCAACAACGACTCAACAGCATCCAGAATACAAGAGACGGCAACCAGCTGAGAACTCAAGATGACTGATGTAAACAGATGACTGATGTAAACAGCTCCTAATAAGCTAGGGCACGTTTACCTTTAAAATATGGACTAGGGATGGGACAATATACAATAATATGGTGTATCACAATAAAAACACTGACAATTAATTTTAGTTCATTGCAATAATGGTCATTTATTTGCACCTCATGTACAACTGAGACTCTAAACTAGCATTTTAAGGACTTATTTAAACTTGTACACATTTTAATTGTGATATTCTCGTTAATCGCAATTACTATGGCCCCAATAATTGTGAGACAAAAATTTAATATCGGCCCATGCCCAATATGGACTAGAAAAACAGTCCGTTATTGGGTAATGTTCTGTGTTAAGCGTAGTTTCGTCTTGCCTATGGGTCTAGGCACTAATGCTATTACATGCTCAATTAGTCAGTGAGCTCACAGAAAACCCAGGAGAAATGAGAATCTAACTAATTTTTGAGCATGCGGTTATAAAAAAAAAATATTCTGCAAAGTGCAAAAAGCGATAGGAGTTTTACAGTATGTTATTATTGTAAATTCACTCAATTTTGGATTTTTTAAAACTTAAACGTTCTTTGGGGCCCCTATTACTCCTTTAATCATACTGGCAAATTTCAATATAATGTAGGCTAAACAAAGCACATTTATTATATTATCCCATACCACTGACCACTGAGAGATACTGATAAAATAGGCATGGGGGCCCACCTAAATAAAGTTTGTACCTAGGGCCCAAAATTCTGTGCTACGCCCCTGTGTCTGGAATTAACATGAAAAGACAGAAAGATGTGAGCAGCTTACAACCTAATTAAATGGTGGATCTACACATTTCTCTGCATGTGCTTCAGAAATTTACAAAAGTGGACTGAAAGCAAAGTATGGTTATGCAGCTTTCTTGGGTAAGGCACTAATGCTATTACATGCTCAGTTAGTCAGTGAGCTCACAGATAACCCAGGAGAGATGGAGAAATGAAGATCTTACTTTTTGGGAGAGACAGACTCTTCCAGCATGGTGGACTCCTCCTCTCCCTCCAGACCGAACCGATCCTTACTCTGCTTCTGAGGAAGGAGGATACAGGCATACTAATCAGCAATGGAGTAACGACCAATAAATTAATAATACTAATGCACATTTTTGTGTTAATGTGATTGCGATCTTTACAAAAACTTAGTGATTGTCACATATTTCAATAACAATTTATTTTATCCCTTTTTTAGATAATATTACACAATATATCGATGTGTGTCAGATACGCACTGTACCCCCCAGTTTATAATAGATTAACAGCGAGATTTTTTTTATCACGTTAACACAGCACATTAACGCAGCACGTTAACGCAGTACGTTAACTCCGATAACGGCCCACCACTAGTTAAAATGCATGACCCAGACTTCTGTAATTTACCAATAAAGCCAACTTCTTTAGTACATTCATTGAGTTTTCCCTTATAGCACTTGCCTTCTTGAGGATGATGTCGATATAGCCGGCAATGAGCTGTGATATCTGCTCCCCCTCTGTGGTCTGGACGGAGTAGTAGCTCTCCTGGTATTCCCCAAAATCCTGTGTGATTGAAGACAGCTGGTTTACACTACAGCTCACATGCAATATCTGTAATAAATTTGTGTTGCACTTTTTTTAATATAAGTTTCTGGCTGTCATAGAGGAGACTTAGCATGGGTGGGGGTTTACAGGAATAATAATAATAATGGATTTAAT
>JAVQKG010182463.1:0-12298 GCA_036025885.1 Hypseleotris bucephala
ATGTGGTTTGTAATAAAAGTTCATTTAACAACTACATGCTATTTGACTTTTTTTACTAGAAGGTGAGTTATTGGGTTCATTTATATAGTAGTATTTTACAGACTAAGCAAGTGAATGCGTTATAGCTACTAAAAAGTCTAGTGCTTTTCTCTGTGACATTGATGTAAACAAGGTATAGGAAAATTACCAGCTTCTCGAGCCTTCAGATACTTCAGATAGTGATTAATTTTGCAAGTTGAAGTCCATTTGGTGCCTGATGACACAAACACTGTTTATTGACTGTTGCCTCAGTATTAGTGATTTGAATGTCATAGACACACAGGATGAGAAAGTTTAGATGTGGTTTATTTATGATTAAGAGCAGCTTTGGGGTTTTGAAACACATTAACTGCTGAGTTGAAGAGCATCATTAGCTTAGATCTGGTTGAAAAAAACAGATGATATGCTATTTGTTTTGATTTTGTTAAATTGTTACATGTTATTGTTATAAACAGGATTTCAGCACTCTGAACATGTATTAAATACTTGTTGTTCCTATTGGAAGCCATGTATTATATGTCTGATAGGGACATCTAGTGGACAAACAATGCATGTAGCAGTTGGGAAAAATCATTTGACTTTTGAAAATAGAAACATTTACTTTGAAATGCAGTGTGGTATAAGGTTGACACTGTTAGGGTCAAACATGTGTTGGTTTTGCAATGGTTTTGCAGCAGGAAAATGTGATATAAATGGTTTTGATTAAGACCCTCTCTGTGGACGTATCCCTGAGGTCCACACAGCGGCTAACATTAGCGACATCAGCGGTGAAGGACGAGAGGGAGGCGTGTGTTAATGCACTACGCTATCGCCACGGCTGGATAAACTCCATCTCATTATCTGTCGGTGACCAGTAAAGCAGGTATAAAGAAACGCTGTATAGCAATAGCCACTGATAACTGCATTTTAGATGTTGTTTGAGTTAAATGCTGTAACAGCGCTAACAGTTCTGTAGATTAGCCTCACTATGCTAAGCTAAGGCCCGACCAGCATGCGCAATCATTGCACTTATTTAACACCATGGTACATCAGATGTCGATAGTGACATAAATAATGTATTGTGCGAAAGTGTCTAATGTACAAGCCACGTGTAGCTTGGTGGCGATAAACATGAGTTACACTGACCTTTCAAATGTGATGTTGTTAGCCGTTAGCATTAGCTTCAGTGCCTCACAGACCTTTAACTAACTACAACTAACGCTAGTTACATTAAAACTAAGCTTTGGTATGATTTTTCCTTTTTGCTTCAGTAACATAAATAATACCACAATTATCTAAAGGAGTGAGTGATACAAGTTTTAGTGCATTGTACTGTAATTGAGGAGGGGCAGTGTGCTTATTGTGACCAGATGTCCCGATTTAATGGGGACAGTCTCAGTTTTAAACTCCTTGTCCCAATGTCCCAACAAATATCTAATGGGACACTGATTTGTACCAGTTTATTTTTTTAATTTTTTTTACAAATTTGTCCCAGTTGTCCCCATTTTGACCATCAGCAAAACATAATATGCTTAATATTTGTCTAATAACGTTGGTCATAACCTTTAAAATAAAAAAACATTATTTTTAGGCCTCGAGATAATAACTTTACATTCTTTGAATAGATTTTAAGGATTTTGGAAGCTTTTTTATCCCTCAGTAAGTTAAAATGCATGGTGATTTGAAAAAAAAATGTGTGTCCCACTTTTTGGATTTAGAAATGTGGTCACCCTAATTGTGCCTCCCATTGCAGGTGAAACTGTTATTAATATTTGTGAAATGTCATTCAAATAACCACTTTAACCATTAAATAATGTGTTTCTATTCTGCCTAAGTGCATGTGAATCATTTTAAAGAATTTTGAATGTTTGTTGTTTTATGCAGCAGCCGTGCCCCGCCGCGCCCCCACCCCCAGCGGCGCCGTCATGTGGCAGGAGGCCCGCAAACATGAGCGCAAGCTCCGTGGCATGATGGTAGACTACAAACGCCGAGGCGAACGGCGACGAGAATACTATGAAAAGATTGTAAGATACAGCTGCACACCACAAAAGCATTTAGCTGTTTAGACAAGCAAGACAATAGTTACTCAATATTCACTTCTCAGAGTTGTATTTATGGCTGTTTTATTAACTGTACTGTTGCTCTGCTGAAAGAAAAAAGATCCAGCCCAGTTTCTTCAGGTCCACGGACGGGCCTACAAGATTCACCTAGATCCTGCTGTGGCACTTGCTGCAGAAAGTCCAATTAACATGTAAGATATCACACATTTTCTGCAGACAATTGTAAATATGTGACTTGATTAAACTTATTGCTCTTGTCAAAAGGATGCCATGGCAAGGAGATACCAGCAACATGATTGACAGGTTTGACGTGAGAGCTCATCTGGATTACATCCCTCCATACAATCCCTCAGTAGATGAGTCCATGTAAGTATGATTTGATATAGTGCAATGATGTGTCCAGAAGACAAATCTCAAACAGCCTCAAACAACAGGTGTATTTTCTAAATACCTATCTTTATTACAGAACACCTGAGCAAGAAATGGAGGAAAGAAAATGCAATTATGAGAGATACAGGGGTTTAGTACAGAATGACTTTGCTAACAGTAAGTTTTTATGCAATATTACAGTCTCTGAAACTGTGTGTCACTGTTCATTAAACTGTTGTATGTGGTCATGTCTTTGCAGTTTCAGAAGAGCAGTGTTTATACCAGATTTATCTTGATGAACTCTATGGAGGCCTGCAGAAACCAAATGAAGATGAGAAGAAAAAGTATGCTGTTTGAAAGTTAAAAGTGATAGAGAGCGTTTTTTTTTTGTTTGTTTAAATTTTGTAAAGCTTCTTTTATGTTTGACCTTCAGACTTGCAGAGAAGAAAGCTAGTATTGGATACATCTATGAGGACAGCACTGTGACGCAGCCTGAATCCCAGTCGGATAAAGAAGAAGATAATTCAGAAAACAGTGAATCTGAAGAAGATGAGGGTATTCCTGATATAGGTAAGATAAGTTTGATAAAAGAAATATTAAACAAAATTAGAATATTTAGATACAGTATGCTCCTTACATGTTTGTTTTTTCAACACACAGATGTCGAGGTAGATGTTGACGAACTAAACCAAGAACAACTGACTGACCTGAATAAAATCGCTACACCGTACGGGATGGCTGAAGGAGATTTTGTCAGGTAGTTTTTTTGTTTTTGTAAACATCCATATTTTTATTTATAAATTCATGTTGGGAGTGATTAGGAACTGGGGCTATTTCTGTCTTGTGACATACTTTCTCTTTCAGCTGTTAAAGTTTCAATTTGTCATATTTTACCAGAATGCTGAGGAAAGACAAAGAGGAGATAGAGGCCATTAAACATGCCAAGGCCCTGGAGGCAGAAAAGGCTATGTACTCTGTAAGAAAAAGAGTTTAAATAAACTTCCAAAGGGTGGTGACATATGTCCATTCTTAAACGGCTTATGTTATTATTATTTTTTTAGGGCCGTCGTTCACGTCGCCAAAGGAGAGAGTTCAGAGAGAAGAGACTGAAAGGGAGACAGATTAGCCCACCCAGGTACAGTGGCATTTTTTGTGAATTAGTTTATTTTATATATATAGTTTGATTTAACATGATACAGTATTTAATATTTCTTGTTTTTTTCTGTTAGTTATGCCAGAAGGGACAGTCCAACGTATGATCCTTACAAACGGTGAGCTAATGCACTTTTTAACTTTTTCCCTCTGTTTGCCTTTTTGAAACTAAAGATGATGATTTTGCTTCCAGACCTGAGTCCGAATCTAGTTCTGAGTCCCGGTCCCGGTCGCGGACTCCAGGACCGGAGAAGATCACCTTCATCACAAGCTTCGGGGGCAGTGATGATGAAGCAGCAGCAGCAGCGGCAGCACAGCCAGTTACTGCTCAGGCTGGCCTCACCCCCTCCAACTTGCAGCATCCTGCAGGTCATAGCAAGAGCTCCCGGTCGGTAACTTTCTATCTTCATGGTTTTACATAACTATCTTGTCATCTGACGTGACCACAAAACTTATAAGTTAATGTGGTAGGTGCGGTAAATGTATATAGGGGCTAAAAACTGTTTTGCATGTTGGCAATATGTAGCAGTATTTTTCTGCATGTCACATTTGGCTATAGCAGTGAAGTCTATCTGAAAAAGAAAGACGTATCGTGTACTATAAGTTTTTGTATTAATTAAAATAGGTCTTCTTGAGACAAAAGTCAATGATAGACGTACTTATGATAGATAGGTTAGGTGCTGGGTTTGAGCTGTTATTAAACAAATGTATGTTTGAATGTGTGTTTGTTCAGGAGACGCCGGTCCTCCTCCAGTCGCTCCCACTCCTCCTCCAGTTCCTCGTCTCGATCGTCCTCTCGCTCCTCATCACGCTCTCGGCGAGGTCGGCGAGCGGGCAGGGACAGGCGGCGTTCCCGGTCGTATTCACGCTCAAGGAGGCGTTCCAGATCCCACTCCCGGAGCAGACGCTCTGGATCTTGGAAAAAACGAGAAAGAACCAGGTCTCGGTCCAATGATCGAGAGCGGGATAGAGACAGAGACAGGAGGAGATACTCTTCACACAGACGCTCAAGGTACTTTGGTAACACCTCAAAATGAAGTCACAATGACTTATATATCGGTGTGAAAGCTTTGTGTACTCTTTATACAACTTGAATTTGTTTCTGTCTTCCATTTTTCTTGGTACTACGAACTAAACGCTATAAAATATGCTTTTTTGGATTGCTAAAACCATTTTTTTACCCAATTTTTAACACCTAATATCTTGTTGGCTCCTTTTTAGGTCCCGTTCTAGCTCACGACAGGGTGTCACTTCGAGGCGAGGGGGTCGGAGCAGCAGAGGCAACAGTCCGTCTCAGTCTCCGAGCAACACCTACAGCCCCTCTCCTCCTCACAGAGGGGTGCAGCCCTCCGCCACCTCTGTGTCTGACAAGCTAAGAAAGTAAATGGCGTCACTGAGACTGCATACTATCTCACTAACTCAGTTGTTTCAGTTTCTGAAAATATATATTCTCAACTAATCCTTGTCTTTCCCCTCCAGGCCTGATACTCTGGGTGGTAAAGAGACGGGAGCTGCCAAAGTCAGTAAGAATTTAATCAAACTGTGTTTCTTGCTAAAGTCTACGCCTCCCTCATACCTGACAGACTGACACGGTTGTCTACCAGGCAGACTTGTTGAGTGAAAACACTATATATTAAACCAGAGTGGATAAACTGCAGTCAAAAATTTTGTTAAGGTTTTCATTGCTCCCAGGTGTTAAGTGGAATGAGACTTGCTGATAACTGTCTGATAGACATTTCTGTGGCTTCTTTTGGCTTAAAGTCTAAGTTGTGGGAGTGCATTGTCTTAGATATTTTTTATGCAATGCTTTATACACAATATTTTCTTGTATTATTTGTAGCTGGGCCTAGTTGTATAAGAAACAGTAGCATTTGAAGGAAATGCTCCATTTCGTTGGCATCGCCTGCAGCAGTGTGGCCTATATTTTTTCTTGTCCGGCCAGGTTTAAACAGCCCTGAGTAGGGTGTTTGTTGGCCCTTAACTGAACTTTCTTACTGACTTCTGTTTTTAATTTGACCCTTGTTGTCTTTTTTTTTTTTTTTTTGTCATGTATTGGGTGTATATATTTGAATATGAGTGTTGTGTATTTAACTGTCATGCACTAGCAGCAGGTATGCAGTCCACACAGGATTTCTTCATCCGTCATGTCCACATATGATGAAAATATTTCTTATTTATTGACATAATCATTATTTTAACGTTTGTTACTGCACACATTAAATCAAAAGCGGAAAACATTGAAAACACAAATAGCTCTCATACCACCAGCCCAACTAACTTTAATCTTGACCCTTTCAGATCAAGATGACCCCACAGGAACGGCTAAAGTTACGTATGCAGAAGGCGCTTAACAAGCAGTGTGAGTGTCCAATAGTATACTATAAAAGACCAATATACGACTGATGTAAATTAGACACAGGACACTTTCTGATTGTTTGTTTATTTTACAGCGAAGGCAGATAAGAAAGCTGCACAAGTTAAGATCCAACAGCAAGAACACAAGAGGCAGGTGTGTACACTTCTGCAACATGGAATGCTTTATCACATTCTGTATCTTTAAAAGCCTTGCTTTACAGGAGCGTGAAGGAGAGCTACGAGCCATGGCACGCAAAATACGCATGAAGTAAGTACATGTGCATTTGTGATTGTGTGCTATTTCTATATGTTGCCAGTCTCTGACCAGAGTCTTGTGCAGAGAGCGTGAGCGTCGTGAGAAAGAGAGAGACGAGTGGGAGAGACAATATGGCCGACAGAGCCACTCACCTTCTCCATCCAAATATGGTACGGGTTTTGTCATTAATTGATTTATCTGTCCTTCAAAGTATTTTTAGTATTATTCCTGACAGTTTAATGGATTTTAAATTTTCTGGCTTCATGCCATTGTTTTGATCATGTCTCTTGTGTCCTTATATCTCCTTCAGGCCGTGAACACAGCTCACACAGAAGGTATGTGAAAGCCACAGACTTCTGCTTTGACGTGTTTTATGATTTCAGTGATCACTCAGTCTCTGCATGGGAGCTATTTTTCACCCTAATGAACTACTGTCAGCTACTTCATCCATTACCAAAAGCACATCAAAAACTGAAATCAGCAAAAGTTTCTCATACAACGATAGTCCCATGTCTGAACAAAAAAACACTTTTAAATCTGTTATTGGTCCAACTACATTATTGGTCCTTTAGTCAACTAATTGGTCAGGCTTCGACTACAGCTTAATTATTAGTGGCATTCACTGGTCTAATTTATTATTTGATTTTTTGTTTTTAAATTTTATTCAAGAAAACAGCAGTACTTTTAAAATCACGTTGTTGGTCAACTTTATATGTTTTGTGTCAATACATTTACGTTTGCTTGTTTGTGTTGCACTCTGACAGGCCCCTTTCTTTCACATCAGTCATTAAACATTCTGCTGGCCATGACTTTAGTCGACTAATATTTTCTTTACTACAGCCCTACACATAACCACTGCATATAAGAGAGAAAATGCTGAAAAACAACAAAAGCTAACTGTTGGGACTGTGTAATATGTACCGCAGCACACCACCAGGGGGCAGAGTAGCTTTGACAGCATTTTTCTTCTTAGGTTAAAGTTGAAACCTGATGTTTTCTATTTATAAAAACCTTAAATGTTAAAGGTTTGTTTCCTAAAATGATTAATTGTATTGTTTCATCAACAGTCATGTTTGTATGTATTTAAAGCTATTCATATCGACACTGTTTTTTTTTTGTTTTGTTTTTTTAAGTTGTTCAGTGAGAATGACATTTCATTTTCACTGATCTTTTATTAACCTTTTTATTTTGTTTCAGAAGATCCCGCTCCCGATCACGTAGTCCATATTATCGACACTGAGGTCAACTCATCTTTAAGTGCTTTCATGACTGCGGATGAAGAACATGTCGACTGATCTCTGCTCAGATCTCATTTGTACACTGAACATTTTATTATTTCTCACTAGACAGAATGGCCAGCCTTTTTACCATGTACATGTCTTGCCACCAGTTAACTGAATTGCCTTTCGAGTGTCATAACTTCAGCATGCACTTATTAATAGTTTTCATGAAGGTGGTCTATTGGACTAAGCAATATCCTAAACTTTTCGAAGTTGCGTACAGATGATGAAATGTAAAAAATATGCAATGTAAAAGCAGTTATTTCAAAATATGAATCATCCAAGTTAAATCTCAAACAAGTTTTGTACTTGCCATTAACCAACAGTTGTTTTTGTAATGTGTAATATGGGTGTAAAATACAAGGCTGCAATAAAATTACTTTCAATATAAATATGATGTTGTTTTTTTTTTACTTTTTTAAGTTAATGCTGGAAAATAATTGTCTAGTTTTATTTCAGATCTAAGTAATCTTAAATATAATCAAAGAGAGTTACGTGTTTAAGCACTAGATGGCGACCTTTAGTGAGAATACATATTTGACCCGCTATATAATATTAGTATAATTGAGAAGCCTATCTCTTGGATGTGCTGGAAACAGGCAGAGAGTGTAGTGAAGGAAAATGTTTCTAGTTTTTACGGGAGTGTCTTTAGAAGAGTTAAATAAATAAAAAATACAAATGTTAAATGGTGAATACATTTTTAGAAATAGACTTAAAAGCCGGTTCACCCTAAACATGTAATGGGGCGGGGTCAGGTCCTTGGAGCGCGGCGAAGGGGCGGGCACTGCTCCAATCGCACATGCCCCTCTGCCCTCTCCTCTCTGCGGGGGAAGAGGTGTGAACTTGAACGGAGCTTTTAGTGCTCTTTACGAGTCCAGGCAAGGTCCAGTCAGTGTCAGTCAGTCAGCCGCTGGCCAGTCTTCGGGCAGCTTACACGAGAATTACTTAGACCGGGTTTCTGCTTTAGGGGAGGGTTACTGCTCGGGACCCAGAAAGGTGCCACACGCGAGAGACCGACGCGATGTCCAGGCGAAAACTTGGAAGCCGACCGCAACACCTGAGTGCAATTCAAGGTAAGGCGATGGGAGAGCAGTGTAGTGGCCACGTTGAGACCGCGGGCTTGATGGAAGTCTTGTCCGGTAAACGGACTCTTGTGCCAGTTTATAAGCGCGTGTGTCCCGTTATGAATTGTACAGTATCTAAACGGATGGTTCTTTTGCACTTTATAATGCAATTCTTTAAAATGTGTTTTACATGTTTTATAAGTTACAAAGCTTTTTAGGCCTTTTTTCATTTTGGGTTTAGATAAGATGGCAATGTGTTTGTCCTTGTGTACTTTACTGCTGGCGCTGTCCCACAGAGGACAGACCGGTTTACAGGCACGCTGTTTTCAAAGGCTACAGGTCCAAACATGATGATTAATATTTCCAGGTTAGACGATGATCAAGTTTCTTGTTTGGCCTCTGGCTGCTTCAGGACAGGTCTCCTCCTCCTGCTTCTCACCTGACTACATGCAAGAATCGCCTCAAAGTGAAGCTATTGTCATACTTTTCATCACAGACTTTTGAATAACCTTATCTCAGTGGCCTTAATTACATTTAGTTTATATAGTGGTATGTATGCTGCTACACATAGCATTTGAAAGAACAAGAAGAGAAACACGTTTGTTTTTACAGTTTTCTGTGGAGGCCAGTGATGCGTGTCAGGTCTGACCACAACTGTGTGCGTGCGCGGGCATGAGTGTGTGACCGCGCCTTGCAAGCCTGCACAAACAGCGCAGCCTGCCCGAAACAGGAAAGGTGACATTTTTGACTAACAACTGGCGAGATCCAACTTCAGACTGTACTGTCTGTACCTGTCCCAGCCAGGGCAGGTGAATAATCCAGTCCAGGCATCAAGGTGTGCCCGTGACCGTGTAGTTGAGCAATAGTCTGACCCTCCCCCATCTTCAGGTGTGCAAGAGAAATATCCAGGTTTACCCAGTCAACAGGGCCCGCTTCGACTTAGAGGTCTGTGTGTGTACGAGTGTATGTGTCACTGGCCTGTTGAATAAGCTGCATGATCAGCTTGCATTAAACTAGTCAATTGATACACTGTTTTAGATATTAAATAAGACTACCACTATTGTCATTAATCTATAGCTACTAGGGTAAGACTTTCGTTTTAATCTAAAACCCAAGGCTCCAGGGACCTAATTTGAAATACTTTTTTTCATTCATGAAACAGGCCATAGTATCAAGCACCCTTTTAGGGAAGTCTCCAGCCACTGTCAAATGTACATATCATGTGTTGGCTGTGTTTTCACATGTACTGTATGTTCTACAGTTCAGGTTCACCACTCTTATCTCAAACACCTTCAGTCATTTTTATTGCGATCCACTTCCTGTTGAGAAACTCACTCTGCTGCATGCTGCTGTTGGGTAACTATGAGTGGCAGGTGGAAGCCGTGGTCAGAAAGCTCTACTTCAAAGCCTAACGTTTGTTGCATGATGATATTGTAGGGTAAAGTTTCTGCTGAGTGGGGTACTGTGAATGTTGAGTTAACAGTGACATTGAAAGCACTCTGATGTGTTTTGGGTTAGCTGGAGGAAGTGGTCAGCACTGGCTATGCGCCTTGTTCTAGTTGTTTTATGGGACAGTACCTCGCAAGTGAAAGTAGCACTTAACCATGAAGGCTTGTTGTTCGTTCCACTGAGACAGCATTATATCAACTGACCTCATTTTAGGAGCAGTTTACCTTGATTATAATAACTGAAGATGCTTTTGTTGTTTTTGCACATAGTTTACTGTATGCATGGACTTCCAAATTAATTAGTAGGCCTACATCTCATTTTACTGAATCATGATTGAAGTTATGATACTCAATAAAATGTTATATGTTGACTAATTTGGCAACATTTTAATATTATGTTGTCATTTAGTGGTGGCCAATATGGCAATAAAAAAAAAATAAAAAAATGTTTATATTATATTCTCACCATATCGCCCATTTCTATTGTCAGACTTGTATCACATTTTCTATTTTACATTTGTCAGATGCTGATGGTGCGGGTGATCCTGTCCCATCTGAAGACCAGGCCAGCACTCCAGCGGTCATGGCTCCCACAGAGGGCAGGGACCTCCTGACGTGTGGCCAGTGCAGCCGGGCCTTCCCTCTGGCCCACATCCTGGCCTTCATTCAGCACAAACAGGGCGGATGTCGGTCCAAAAACCAAACCGGTCCTGGAAACAACACTCCGCCGTCCCCTGCTAACCGGGCCCAGCAGCAGAGCACCAACAGTGTCCCGCGCCCTGGCTTCATCGAGTTGAGAAGAGGGACAGTAAGCAACCAGGCGTGGGGGGAGGAGCCAAACAAAACAGGTGAGCGAGAAGAAACGAGAGGACAGCTTGCTAATTAATGACTCTGTTTTTTGTTTTATTTTTTTTTGTGAACGCCTAACTCTTTTTTTAAAACAACTGTTCCCCTCCCCTCTCGCGTCCATCTCATTAGCTAGCCGTTGCCATTAGCAGAGCTGTGTTGAGTTAGTGACGCACTGGCTAATTGTGTGGAAAGGATAGGCGTCAGGAGCTTTCGCAGGGCACTGTGGGTCCCCGGGGGCCTCAGCACTCAGCACCTGAGCTCCAGTGCTCCTGCCATCTCCCCAAATGTCAGTCTCTGAGGTGGGACTGGCCAGGTAAACATGTTTCTCTGTCTGTCAAAGGCCCTGCACTGGACACACTGGGCCTGTACACATCAGGACTAGGATGCTCTTCAAAAGGCAATTGAGATACTTGTAAAAGCAGTGTGAAGATGTAGTGCAGTTTCTATGGTCAGAGGAAGACACATGAAGCCGTTGGTGCAATAGTCCTCGCTGTCATGACACTGTAGTGGAGGATGTTGCATCATGTGTAGCCTCTGTTCTGCCCAGGGCCAAGCCACCTGAGCTCTTGGGAATCTCCTGTCCTCTGCCATTTTCCTCTCCTCCTTGTTTCTCCGCTGCTTTTTGTTTTTAACAATACAACCCTCTGTTTGCTTCTTACTCTAATCCAAGTCTAGTTTGCCTAATACTCATGTTATAAAAAGTAAAATTATCTTGCAGTGGTAAATAGAAAATGTTCATGTCCAGTGGCTGACCATGACAAATGCTACAGCTGCAAAGGTCAAATGCATATGGGACATTTTGTCCATTGACTAAACTACAGCGCAGTGTTGCAAATGGCCAGAGCATCTTACCACACAGTGTTCAGAGAGTGTTTGTGCCCTGCACATTTTGAAACTGTCTTGTAAACACATGTTAAACAGTTCCTTCCTTTTGTCCCCAATGCACAGGGGGGGACTGCTGTGTGCATTGGGCTACTTTCTGTCTTTTTATTTACACCAAAGGAAGATAATCTGAATCCAGTTGAGACAAGTGTGGATCTATCTTTTCAAATTTGAAAAGGAACATTGTGTGAACATAACTAATTTGGTGGTGTCCATAGGTTTCTACAACAAATACAGAGTGCAAGAAGCATGTCAGCATGTGAATAATGGATAAATAAATTGGTTTAAAAGTTTTATTAGATGCTCCTTTCTGTTTTGTGTTGACTTGTATACATCTTGATTGTAATTATACTGGTATGGAAGAGTACGCTCATGTTAAAGCACATGTTGAAGTACTTGCCATTATTGTCTGTAATAGGAAGTTGTGTTTTACTCAAGTAGGGAGCAGTTTGTTAAGTGTGTGCGACTTGGTGGGAGGGAAACATTTGAAGCATAGACAAGATGACAGAAAGTGAAAGAGCAGTTATCCCACAGTAGATAATTCTGTAGCCCGTTAGACTTCTGA
>JAVQKG010182546.1:0-25788 GCA_036025885.1 Hypseleotris bucephala
TGTAGCAACTCAGGTGAGCAGTTAATTACTATGCTTCCTAACATACTTTTTCCAAAAATAAACATTATTACCAAATAAAATATTAAATGTACACATTAAGTAAATGAAATATAAATATATTCTAATATTGTAATGCTGCAACTTTTGTAGGGAGTGCACTTGTGGGACCTGCAAGACCGAGTGTTGGTGAGAAAGTACCAAGGTGTAACCCAGGGCTTCTATACCATCCACTCCTGTTTCGGAGGACACAATGAAGACTTTATTGCCAGTGGCAGTGAAGGTATAATAAGTGTTATTGAGAAAAATCTTGATATTTTACTTTCTCCAACATCCATATGTCATGTGCCCTTTGTTTTTTGTTTTTTTAATAGACCACAAAGTGTACATCTGGCACAGACGCGGTGAATTCCCCATTGCAGAACTCACAGGTCACACACGTACTGTAAACTGCGTGAGCTGGAACCCGGCAATCCCAGGACTCATGGCCTCGGCCTCAGACGACGGCACAGTCCGCATCTGGGGTCCAGCGCCCTTTTTGGAATCCCAAGAGGCAGACGGACTCCATGGTAATTCTCATACTCAATCCAAAATAGTACTGTTTACTATGACCTATGAACGTCTTAACCATATTGGGCCTCTCCTTCCTCAGAAAACTGCAGCAATATGGACAGTTGATGGTCACTAATGGAGCAGATGACATCTCTCTTAAACAACAATTTCAAGAATCCCACAATTAAAAAACGGAAACCTACATGGGCAACAAATATACCACCTAACTAAAGCAAGTGAAGATGAAACACAATCAAACCAGAGGAATTAACATCAGAATATTCTCCAGGACGGCCTACATCAGACAGAGTGTTCAGGTCTTAATCCAAACCTTATCCTGATCCAGAGGTCTTCGCACAGCAGTCAAAACTTGCAGTCCTCTTTCTCACTCTCATCTTGTTGTATGGCCACATGTTTCATCCTCGGAAAATCCCCACAAAATCTCACCTCCATCTTGAACCTGGAGCACATTGAGTCCTTGAGCCTCCAGACAGACACTGCAGACCAGCCCTCTTCTCATCGGACTACATCTGTCTGTGTCTTGCACGTAACTGTACAATGTCTCCAAGGACATGGATGGGGCGTTGTTGGGGAGGATGGTGCAAAGGGGATATAACAACTTTTCTGTGTGTTTTTTCTTCCTCACTTTCTTGCTTTATTATTCGCGTTTGATCTGTTGGAGGCATCCTCCATAAAAAAACACTGACCGACCAACTGACAACCACGGAAAGGCTATGCTAAATGTTGGGATTTTTTATAATAGTCATAGCATTATTCTCATTTAAGAGGTGAATCTTAGCTCAAGTAGTGCCCGTGGAAAGCTTTAGTGTGAAGATTCCACTTTTTGTTTTTCAAAATTAGGAACTTTTTATTCCTTAATTTAACTTCTAACAAGGACATCGCTGTAATGTTACAACAGACAGTCCCCAGTCCCTCTGTTGAGCTAGCTACCGCACAACTCCATTACATCTGCCTAATAGGAGGACACAGGCCATAGTTCACATATCAACAGTGAGAGGGTCAGTGGTATGGTTAGGTGGATGATCCACTGTGAAAATATACTATGACCTTTCTCAAGAAAACACATGCTCATGCAGATGTGAAAGTGCACTGAAGTGCAACTTCCCCTTGCACATTTATGACTGCTGTCCCTCCTCTGTGAGTGAGTGTGTGAGTGTGTGTGAGTGAGTGAATGTGTGTGTGTGAGTGAGTGTGTGAGTGAGTGAATGAGAATAATTCTGCATGCACGTTATGTGGGGGTTGACATTTGTGGGTGCAGGTTTAATTGGCACGTGTTGTGTGTGCGTGTGTTCAGTTCACACCAGCAGATATTTGCCCGTCCCCTGTCCTATGCCCCTGATCCCATAGTAAAATTGTAAAAAGGATTTTAAAGTAATTCTAAGTTATCCAAAGCCCCATAGGGACCTCTATCTGTGGAACAAAGACTACTCAAGAGCCATTTTGTAAAAAGAAAACTTTTTTTTAATCTGGGGCTTTAATTTTACATTAGACATTTTTTCTTCCTTATCACATGGCATTCAAAATGGCGAGTTATTGGCATTGCATCATTTCTGATGGTAAGACAAATGATAATTTCTGAAAAGCAGTCATGTTTCAGAAAGCTGTTGAGTGTTGTGTTATCAGCAAAAGATAATTTATCATAAGATTGTAATTACTGAATGAGTAGTACATCCCATGAAAGAAAAGGTACCAATAACTAAACCATGCTCTGAGCCCACCACGTTTTGGGAGTGTCGATGCAATTCAAAAATACACACAGACTGCCTTTCTGTTCATACAATTGAACACAAACCTTTGTTATGTGTGACACCCCCTCTGCACTTTGAGTGGTCTTTCACTCTCTTGCACCTGCTGCAAAAACAACCACAGGTTCATTGCCTTGCAGACCTATGGTTGTTACTCTGGCCATTTTTATGGCATAAAGGTTCAAGACTTCAAACCTGACAGGTTTTCGCTAAAGGAACTGAGCCCTCTATGCACCAGAGCAGTGGCCAATGTTCTTGTAGACTGTACATTTCACAGCTCCTCATACATGTAAGGCATAGCAGCCTGCACCAGGAGGATGCCACTTTTGGAGAAATTTAGCATTAAGACCCCCTTGCTATTCAGCCACATTTAGTGGTCAGCTCACCATCTAAAGCTTTCTTCCTCCCTTTTCAGGGTATGTAATAACTATTGCCACAGACTGATATACAGTAAAATGTTAAAACAGTGCTTTTCTGTCTGTTTTTATTGAACTTTTTGTTACTTAATTTTTTTTGTTGACATTATATCATTTTTGGTTTACCTCTATCCCTGTATGATTATATTAAAATATAACCAGACATTTGGACTCTTCTTTTTTAAAAATATTTTTAAACCCTTTATCTTATTTTTGCTATTTTATTTGATTTTGTTAAGTTGCATTTTATCCACTACAATTAGTAACAAATAAATATGCACAGCAACACCCATGCCAAACAGAGAGGGACGAGTTTTGAGAACATGTGTTACGTACAATCAATCAGGTCTGATCCACCCCTCGCCTTTAATAAGACTCCTTCACATGAAGATTTCTTGCATGTTTGTGTCTTTGACTGAAATCTTTCACTCAGTGGGCCATTAGTGATTGGCACTTGCTACTTTTCACACCAAGCCAAAGCATCAAGACATATAGTGATTTTTCTATAGGTTTACTGTATGTGACATCTATATCAGAACTCCTGAAAAGACTCCTCTTCCATGCCATATCAGAAGAACTGGTTAATCATACAAACAAGCCCTTTGGTTTTGCCCATAAGACATCTGCTGGTGGCAAAATGCTACGTCCGTATGCAAGCTGGTGTCAAAGCTGTTCTTTTGTTTTCTGAGATGTTTCTGATTTCAATGTCTTATTTCTCAAAGGTGGTGGTAGGGGTAGGGGTGGTGATGTTTGGGGAAACTAAGGGCTGTACTGTAGCATCGGTAAGTTCCTGGGGGCATAAGGGGAGGGCCGGGTCATGTGTGGGTTTGCGTTCACAATGTGTTAATTACAAGTGATTGTACTGTTTTGTATTGTTGTGTAGGAAGTGTTATGTATGCATATTTTCAATAAATCATTCAGGGTTTTAACTGTGGTCCATGGACATTTCATAGAGCACGAAACTGATATTCAAAACCCCATGGATAACTATTATATACTTTTATTAGGGCAAGGTAATCTTTGCAGTCAAATATTTCAAAATG
This sequence comes from Hypseleotris bucephala, assembly GCA_036025885.1. Taxonomy (NCBI): domain Eukaryota; kingdom Metazoa; phylum Chordata; class Actinopteri; order Gobiiformes; family Eleotridae; genus Hypseleotris; species Hypseleotris bucephala. The sequence continues at coordinate 3,775 of JAVQKG010182546.1, forward strand.
TCAATGGGCCATCCACATCTGGTAAAATATCCCCTGTTACAAAATTAGGAATAATGCAAACTGCCAATAAAATAACATTATTTTAAGAAAGTTGTGTTATTGACCCATAAGCTCATAAGCCAGTCATAATTATGCAAAAATATCAAAAAAATAAAATAAATAAATATTTTTATGTCTGGATTGGGCCCCTCAATTTTCCTATAGCAGCTGCATTCCTTCCCTCAATACACAGTGGTAATAAAACTGGTATTCCACAATGACTGACAGCTGATTAGTCAGTGTAGGGGCCATCCTTGTGCTCTTATACTAGTAATACTCACTGTATTGTATGGACATAGATGTATTATGAAGCTGCTGTGCGTTTGTTTTGCTCACTCTCAAGTGGGCGGGGTTTGTGTTTTACGTCGTGACGCACTGCATCTCCTCCCTGTGCTCCACTGTTCCTCTCTCCGTCTCGGCCAGTGTCTGGAAGCCGACAACAGAGCGCTCTCGGGTGGGTAACACAGGCGGCCCCGGCTCCCAGTCAGTCATGGCGGCGCCGTTAGCCCACTTCGATGAGGACTGGCAAGACTTTAATGAATTTAAACCGGCCCAGGGGTCCACCGAGCAACTAGACCAGCTCAACTCCAATGTGACTGACACGTCCTCGGGCCTAGACGATTTCTCCGACCTGGACAACAGTTTCTCTGGGGAGATATGCAGCTTCAAATCGATGGAGGATCTCGTCCATGACTTTGATGAGAAGCTGACCGTGTGCTTTCGAAACTACAACACAGCCACAGAAAACATAGCTCCCATTAAACCCATCACGGAAGATAACTACCTGAAAAACGACGAGTGAGTTGCACTTTTTTCACAACATTACGCAAAGCTAGCTGTGGTAACTTTTGATCTCGAGTAGTCACATTAGCATCTCAAGCTAACCAAACCACTGTAGCTCTTCTAACCACTGTGAGATATAAACTTTTGACCCCTTCAGACTGTTTTGTGATTCGTGTATGAGCCGCTAATGGTTTCTTGATTTTGCAATACATGATGCAACAGTTTTACACTGTGTTTTGACTGTGTACACTTACCCAAGTCCAATAAGATATTAACAGGCTTTCCTGTTAAGATTATTTTCCAGTCCTGTAAATGATGACGGACTGGTGTCATATCTAGTTTCTTTTTTGGGTTGCACTGAAGAGTTGTAGGTGTGTCTTGCCACGTTACAAAAATGCTGCAATCTTCCTAAGCTTGAAGAGATGGACAAATATGCGTGACACATCTTTATTGAGATCTAACTAATAGCATATGATTTGATTACTATTAAGTAACATTGTATACCAGTACAATGCATAGTTTACTGATGTCCTTGATTTTTGTTGTAATTCAAACAACCACAACATGCCACCACTATGTACCCACACAGCAACATGTTATCACACATTCTCAGTATTCAGCAATATTAAACCTACACAAACAATGGGTCACTGTGTATGATTTGAATCACCTTCCTCCTGGTCTCTGCCTTTCATATGATGACTGTTTTATGATGTATGATGCCGGAATTTCCATATTCAATGTCTCATATATATAGTGGACTGTAAATACAAGCAGTAAATAGTATTGGCCTCAAAGAGACTGTAAGAGGCTGGGAAAGAGTAGAACTAAATAATTGGACAGCAGCCTGATCAAGCCCAAAGAAGTGGTCTAAGTCTTTTCTGGCTCAGTGCACTTTGCTGAACGTGCCTAGGCCTTTAAAAAGTTCCCAAGCAAAAAAGGCAAGAAACAATCTGCAGAGACAACAAGCATGAAGGGAGGCTGTTTTTGTTTTTTGTGTTTTTTTTAACTAATTATGTTTTTTGAAATGTTACCATGCAGCTGTATAGAATTTAAGGTGCACAGTGCTGCTTGCTTTATGTTGAAATGTGTCATATCTGTGCAAAAAGAAAATAACTCCAGCCATGTTATGATGAAATAGGAGAATTGACTTAACAGATTATTATTTTTATTCTCAATTTAGACATGATTTAGTCTTTAGTAAGTTTTGAATGTAATCAACCCAGATAATTATAAGTTATAAATGCAAACTATTGTAGGCTCGTTATTGGGCTATTCACAATGGCACACAATATGGCATGTAAAATATTTTGTCTGATTATTCTAACCAAAAGCAAGACTTGTCACCATAACTTTATTCTAAAATCTGTTAACCTTTCAGTGAAGCCAAAGAATGCGAGTTGTGTTTTTGGCAGCGCTCACGTGCCCGGGACAGTGTCACCACTTGAAGCACAAAATATACTCGTTGCTCTATTTAGCTCACCCCCACCGCCCCACACCCCCCGAGCTGTGCATGAGCACTTGAGGGTGAAACAGTGAAGTTACATAAACATTTGTCTGTGTGTGTGTGTGTGTGTGTGTGTGTGTGCATGTTGTGCGTGTGTGTATGAATGTATGTATGAGAGATGACCATGTAGAGCCGATGTGACACATGGGTTCACAGCATCTCGCCTCGCATCAATGATCAGAGCCAGGAATAAGAAAAACACAGCATGCTAGAGTTGGGCAGTATATTGTTTTATAGCAAGTATAGTACATTTATTGCCATATCTGTGAATAAAGAATTGTAGATTTTATAATATTGTAAGTTCAACTTGGCTTCCACCAGTTTTGGGTGAAAACTTTGATTGTTTTCTAGTTTAACTGTAGCCATCTGTTTGGTCATCATGTTTTCATTTCTCAGCATGTATCATTGTAAACACTGCAATCTGTTTCTCTCAAAATTTTTACATTCATTCTTCATCTCCTGCTTATTTGCGTTATATTTCATGTGATTGGAGACTATGCCAGCAACTACCAACCTTAGATGGGACAGAATCCAGTTACTCGCAGGGCTAACACAAAAACATACTCATACAGACCACAAATTTGAATGTGAAAATAAAATACAGCGGTTCGGGGAGGTTCGAGAACAGCATTACTGCAGATGTGCAGAGTAATGCTGTGTCATCATTAATGGGAAGGAAAACAAGCTTTGTCTCATCTCCTGTCTAATGACAACATCTGTTCAACGGTTAGAAGCTAATGATTGTATGATGCACCATTTTTGTTAATTATGGAATGAGAACGGGGTAGAATTAATAAAAGCTTTACCCTACTCCTGTGCATGCATGGAATTTGTATTATATTGTTTGTATATAAAAGTTCTTGTTTTTGATAATTGACAATACAATACCATGAAAAGGACAAATAAAATGAACGATTAAGTGAAAAAAATACATTTATGCTAATTCTCACTTGTATTCTCAGGGTCTGGAATGCACTCACGGACAACTTTGGCAACGTGATGCCAGTGAACTGGAAAACATCGCACACTCGCTCCCTACATTTGCCTGCCCTGAATCTCATAGAGCCCGAGGTATTACACACATGCTTAACAGTAAAAATAACAGCTAGGACACAAAATTAGCAGTAACAGTTTGTGCCCCTTGTGTCCAACCTGTTTGCCCACCTGTTTAATATACCCTTTGTCCTACCTTTGTGTCCCGAATGAGCAGAAACTAGATAACCAGTCTCTGGACTTGTCTGACGATGAGGAGCTGAGGGAGCAGATGGATATGCACTCAATTATAGTGTCCTGCATCAACGAAGAGCCCCTCTACACAGCTGAACAGGTACATAACCCTCCAATGACACCCTCCACCCCTCCTGAATTTTACTACTTTTTTTTTATATATATAAAGCCAAAATAATGAGGCTCGGCACATTAATATATTATTATTGTGTTTCTGTGTTTCTATGTAACAATCAAATTCATCGATTCATGCCATATCGATATAGTATCACCAATCATAATGTATGAATGAAGTTGATCCACATACATGAATGTATTTCAGGTTTCATGTTTTATCTACTGTTTAGGTGATTGAGGAGATTGAAGAGATGATGCAGGAGTCTCCAGACCCTGAGGATGATGAGAGCCCGTCCCACTCAGACCTGTCCATGCTCTCACAGGACATACATGGACTCAAGCGCTCGGGGTCCAACACCAGCTATGAGGATCGTAAGTACATGTGAAACTAGAAATTAAGCCAAAGAAGTTACATTTCCACGGATCACTCCTAAAATCTAATTGTTCCTTGTGTCATTCCTGACCTTCCCCGAAATGTTTACCTTCTCAACGAGAAGAGGACATTGAAATATCAAAGGAATTATACTTGTAGCAGCATTCAGTATTGCCACTACAAATCATATATTCTAACAAATCTTGTTCAGCCTTATTACACTCATACATTTGTCTATTATCTGTGTGCGTGAATGATTTTGTTTGTTTTTACTCTCCACTGCCGTCTCTAAATCACTCAGTGAAGTGTAATAGTCCCTGTGCCCAGAACATGAAAAACACGCCACACGTTTGCACATGACTAACATTGTTATGTAATATGGAATATGTGCTATATAGACTGACAGCTCTTGTGATGCTATTAATGTTATGTAATCAACCACATGTATGTTTTATATCTGAGCTACAGACTACTGACCTCAAGGCGAATGGCCACAAATTTAATCAGTCAAAACTAGACATGGCTAAATTGGCTAAATACTTGGTAGTTGGAACCTTGATATGGAAGCATGTGATTGGTTGTGTCCCTGCTCTCTAAATCAAAAATCCTTATATACATCCCACAGAGGGTCTCAGTGCTGTAGCTTTAATACCAGAAACTCATAAAAGTATTACATGTTAATGTTTTGGCTTCATTGTCAGGGTTGCGACAGCTGTCTGTGTCCGAGTTGAGTGAAACCCTGGAGGAAGTGGAGTCAACCATCCGTCGCTTCAGTGAGGAGCTCATCCAGGCCCTGGCCCTCAGAGACGAGCTGGACTATGAGAAAGAGGTACTTGAACAACCTCTAAAATGAAGCTTAAAGTACTGTTTCTGAAGTAGGGTTGAATGTGGTATGCCCTTTCACTAGCAAGGACCACGCCACAACAAAGATGTGAGAGTTTATTGAGGGGCTGTCTGGACGAGAATTGTGGTATGATGTTGGTTATGGTGAAGTAGGATGCAGGAAATGATAGTTGGATGAGTGTAGGGAGGTTTGGTGGGTATCAATATGGCATGTGGGTGAAGTTTCATTTGTTTAAAATATATAGCTTGTATTTATGGCTAAGTATGATTGTGTCTTTGTTGGGACACTTTCTAATTTGGTTTTGTGTGAAGATTGAGGAAAACAATTTAGATGGCATTACAAATAGTTGGTGACCAAATTCAGGCATTACGCTGATACAATTATGGTACTACGATCAGATACTAAGATATCTGGTTTTAGAGAAAAGCACCATGTAATAATGCAAGAGACATTTGTACGTTGCAAAACTATATTAGAGTAACACATGGATACAACTGAAATAATGGCCTTAGATACATATTTTTGTAAAGTTGGCATGATATTTTTTGGAGCAAACAAAAATAGCCTCCTGCAACATCTTGAACTTATCGCCTAAATGACCTACCTGTGTATTATTTGAAACCAGGTAAAGAACAGCTTCATATCGCTGCTGATTGACGTCCAGAACAGACAGAAAGAGCACCGTGATCTGCTTCGGAAGAAAAAGAAAATTCGAAGTACGGTTACGACCGGGCCCAACGGTCAGAGGATAACCAGCACGCACATCCCCGGCACAGTGAGTCTCTCCATAATGACACATACAGGCGGCATGAACAAAAACCTACGCATGCATCTTTAAACAAGGCTGTATAGAATAATGCATGACCAGAAGACTGCACGCTTTCACAGGGTTTACAGACCTACTACTGTTCTTTAATACAAACTTAATCTATTTCTACTCTTCCTGCCTCCTTTCACTCCTTGTAGCATCTCACCTTAGAAGAACTCTCCAATGTTATTCAAAATGGCATCCGTCAAACTTTTGGCAACACAGGAGGGGACAAGCAGGTGCCCCCTATCTTCCTCTGCATTCACATTTTCCACCTTTTCGTTAATTCACCTTTTTATTTCTTTGCAGCTTCTGTTCAGTGTGGTCCCAGTATCAGTCTATGTTTTCATGCTTTTTAAATATTATTCTTTGCTTATTTTTACCTTTAGGGGTTGGCGATATGGTGATAAAGATTGAATCATGATATGAAGTAATGATAATCTTCATCAGTGCATTCGTTTACCATTTTTACCATTTTTTTTTAAAACAATGCCAGTGTTCTTATAAATAAAAAGGAAATAAATAGTTTTAAGGATCACTATGAACACTGGATTTCATGTACAAATAATTTTTAATTTAGATGATTTTTCTATATATGACAGAAAATACTAAATAACCTAAATTTGTGATTAAAATCAAAATTGTGATCTTTGTTTAATAAATATAATAATTTCACCATATCACCTATCCTACATGCCCATTTATTGACCATCATGTTTATTTTGAATAATTCAAAACTTTTGCATGAATATATTTTTAAAAGCTCATTTACGTTTTACATATAAAAAACAACTTTCCCCCACTTTTATAGTATCTGACAACAGTAATTCCGTATGAGAAGAAAGCTGGCTCACCATCTGTTGAGGACCTCCAAATTCTTACAAAAAGTACGTAGATACGGATGCATGACTCAGCAGGCATAAAATAATTAGACACAATGAATTAATGCTCATTTCTTTCTAGTCCTTCAAGCCATGCGAGATGACAGTGAGAAAGTCCCTGCTCTTTTAACAGACTACATCCTGAAAGGTAAACAATTTTTATTTTTTATCATTAATATCAAAATGGTGTGTTAATTACCTAAGAGTGAGCCGTCACCTCCGGAAATGATCTCTGCTCACTCTTCTTTGAGAAATGAAGTCACTTTTTTCACTTTTGACCTGTCCCTTCCTTGTCTCTTGTCTGTGCTGTCCTGTAGCTCTGGTTTGAGAGCGGTGGAAGCAGAGGTTTGTGAGGCACTGACACATTAACACTTCTCTTTTCAGCCCAATCTCAAAAAGCTCTTTGTCCTTTTTATTTTTCCTGAAATAGTGGCACCTTTCTCTCCTCAACGCAGCAGCCTTCCCCAACTCACTCTTCTCTGTAGCTCTCCTATCACTCTGTTCAGCACTTTCCATTAAACTCAATGGCCACTTTATTAGGTTAATAAATAGTTAATGTCTTATGTTGCTTTAGCACATTAGCTTCAATGTTTGATGTTTTATTTTTTTCTTCCAAATATACAGTATGTCTATATGTTACAAGTTAAAAGTTGCCTCTCTTCAGTCAGTTAGCTAGTCTCATTTAGCATCGCCAAGCTATTCTCACCACAGAACTCCTACTTGCCGGATAATTAGATCAACAGTTTCTAAAATAATTAGACCAGACCCTACATTAAGATGTAGCAGATGTCTCTTGGATCAAAATGCATTTCTGCCATGTACAGTAATTGGCTGATATTATGCATTAGAACAGGATAATCTAGTACAGTGGCCAATGAGTGCACATTTTCCTTTATCAGGCTTTTTGTAGCAGCTTTTCCTGGTTCACTTTTCTCCTGTAGCTGGCACTTCTCTCTCTCTCTTCATAGTGCTTTAGACACATCTCTGAACCTGAATTAACACTGCAGTTCTCAGCCTCATACAGTATGTCCTTGTCTCCACAGTTCTGTGTCCAACATAAAGCCATAGGCCCCGCCTCATCTTCCAGAGCCTCACAGAGCGTCAGAGATGGTTCTGTATTTTAGAAAATGGATTTGAAATCCCAGCCTTCCTCTACGTTTTTAAAGACTTTTTCCTTGTGGCATTTTTGAAACCCTTGCATTTTGAACTTAAAGAGTCCATTTTATTTGATACCTTTTAACTTTTTAATGCCTGATTGCTATGAACTTGTATACAATCTGCACAGTGACTTCTCTATGATGCCAGTAATTAGTAATAGCCAGAAAATATTTTCCTAAATGCAAAGAAGTCCCAGGTTATTTTAGGTAATTTTTGTAAAAAGCTTGGCTGAGAGACAGTCAGCTCTCTGCTTTGTAAACTGAATGCATTTGCATCTTGGTACTTCACGCCTGAAAAACAAATGCTTGCTGAGTAGGGCGTGACAGTACAGAGCTTGAAGATTCATAGAAACTAACATATGTTTGCCATGGCACTGAGAATCAAACTTGCTAATGATCAAAGAGCAAACCCTTTAATTTTGCGTGTGGACTTGAGATAAATGCTTGAGATTAGCTTTTAATGGAATGTTTTAATGAACTATTTTGTATACAAATACGTAAAATTGCACAGTTTGTACTTTTTTGAAAAGGGAAACGACTAAGAAAGTAAAGCTGAATGGACAAAAGGATGTTTTGGATAGGGTTTTGTAGACTCTTTCAGTGGCCAACTTTACAAACTATATCATATTATTATCTGTAAATGCTGCCTAGAGATCCTTCCCAACCTAACTTCCTCATTTATATGTAGTACCTCTGTTAGACATTAGATTGTAAAGCCATCTCTCATCCTATTGTGATTTAGCTTGTTTTTTATTGTCAGTTCAATATTGTGCACCCTTTCTGGCTTCAGTAGTAGCCTTTAGTTAGTGTTTGTGGAGTCTGTGAAGGTTGTACATCTTGCTAGTTCGTATTAGCGTTAGCTGGTGTCAATAATGTCAACACTAAGTAGTTTCCATGCTACTGACATCACTGGACAATATCATTTAATTTTATATGTAGCAGCAATGTAAAAAGGCATGTCCAACTTTGAAGTCACCAGCCGCTACAGGTGCTCCACATTAGGTCAGATCAGGTCTAGACTAGATCTCAGGTACCATCATCAGTGTTATAGTGTCAAACTAACAGGTACATTGTTTTAGCATTTAGCATTTTAGCTGCATAAATATAAAGTAAATCAGGGTAACATCATGCATATTGATTTCACACAATTTTTTAAAGTGGATTCTTTGCTAAGTAAAAGTAGTAGCAGCTAAATGATACATTAGCTTCAGTTGTGTAGCAATGATAATCAAAACAACACAATTTACAATAATCAATGATGAATACACAAATTTAAGCAGAAATGGAAGGATAAGGGATGTGGACATAAATAAAATATGCTGAGCTAATTGTACAGTAGATCTTCAAATTCTTTGTGATGAAAATAAAAGAGCATAGCGCTGTATTTATTTATGTAGCAGCTGCTTCTAAAGTTGCCAACATTTGTCAAACTAGCATGTGCTGCATGTTTTTAATCAACAACATAAGGGACAAAAGCATGTTGCAATGATGATAGAACACATTAGAGAAAAGGGACATGCAGTTTGGTTGCTGTGTTTATAAACTGGCATTATAATGCATTAAAGTAATACTTAACAACACTAACTGTACATTTCTTAAGTTATAACAGTCAGTTGAATGTCTTTGAAAGGTTTTCTGTATATACCATAACAAGCCAGGATGAGAAACGCCTAATTATTTTGTACAATTTTTGTTTTTAATACAATGTCCTCCCCCATTGAAAGGGGTTTTATGTTTACCGTCTCATTACATGGTACCGCAGTTTATTAATTTATTATGTAAGTTTGTATGTTTTATAACCTTATTATTGACTTGGAACGGTACAAGGGTTTGTGCCCACATTGCATTGCAACTCATTTCAAATAAATTAATGTGAATCTTGCTTAAAGACTGTAATTTATTAATTCAAGTGTATCAAAAAGTAATGTAGGCAACAAGGATTTCACATGCATATTATAGGCCTGATTGTCATTGTATTTTGTCCACTTAAATCAGGAAGAGGAAAACACAGATGAATGGCACTTGTGTAATACATACATCAAGTTTAAGGAGAAGATACATACATTAAATGTGTGAGCAGTCTTTATAATAGAAGTCAATAAAAAGTATAGTATACAACTTTGTTCATCATGCTTTATAAAAATCAGGAAGTAACAAAACATAAAGTCCAGAAGTCTATAAACAATCTAGTGCCCGTGTCTTGCCATTGTCATTTTTAAAGAAGAAACAAAGTGGATGTGATATTCAATAGTTCATTATAGGGCCCATTGGTCAGAGATTTGTGTCAGTGAACATGGTGTGCTCCTTCCTTACGGTGCTGAAGCCTTTGATGGTGTCCACAAACTCTTCATCATCCATAAACTGAAAGCACAAGAAAAAAGTGACTAAAATGTGGAGGTCGAGGGCAGAATTACATTAGTTTGCATGCATTTAGCAGCATACATTTTTGGGGTCTCTCACCATCCCACTGTCATGGCCGTTAATGTTTGGGTCCCACACTTCACTGTCCCCCGCCACTGACTTTCCTTCGATTACTTGACTCACGCTGCGTCTCAAAGAGTTGACGCTGAGGATCCCCAGTTCACCATTAGTAAAGTCTTCCTCACATTTGGCTTCTATCACCTCCTAGTGGACAAAAACTGGATTTCAGTCAGATAGAATCACATTTTTGAGGTAAATTGGTGAAATATTTTCTACCTCTATCTTTAGGGTAAAGCCTTTGAGAGTAACACTGTTGGAGAAGGCAGTTGTGTCCGGCACAGTGTCAAACTGTGAAAAGATAAACTGACCATCAATTGTTGTCCAGCTCTTAATGGATATGAAATAGCCTATAAAATAATTGGTACTACAAAAAATAATTTGGTGGTAATAACATTTCATTTGCAACAGTGGCTGTTGAGAACATGTAACATTCAGGTCTATGAGTTGTTTTTAGTTTTTACCCTGTGCTGACTCTACAGCAGCAGGTGTGCCAGTTTTAATCAGATGCTCACCAACATGGAGTTGCTGGGAGGATACACTGCCATGGGGCTCCTCTTCTCCATGGTTATAGCCACCAGTGGAGGTCTCTCTCTGCTGAACGGGGGCTTATTCAGAGCCTAATGGAACAGAAGGACATAGTAAGACAATATATTTCCATCATTTTACAAATAAGAGAGGCACATATGCCGCTGTATATTTTTTTAGACTTACCTTATGAAGTACTATGGTTATGATGATGGCCAGCACTAAGAGGGCAATAGCTGCAATGACTACGATGAACCACAACTCCCTGTAGACGGGCTGGTCAGGCGGGCCCTCCTCTGCCCGCCCCCCTCCCCCCGGAGGAGTGGCCCCTGCTGCATCTGTGGGACACACATAAGCACAGTCAGGTACATCTTTGGCATTGTAAATTTAATTCAAATATTCTGTGATACAGTATGAACTTCTACAGTTGCACAAACAGGTCATGACTGTAAGGGAGAAAGTTGATTGCATAAGTACTATAGAGATAACAACAGTAACAAGATACATCGCACAGCCTAGTTTTAATACTGCAGATAGGGTTGAATTTCTAAATGTCACATTTCTTCAGTATTTTTCTGGCTTTCCATTTCTGAAGACTACCTTGTTTGGACTTATAACACTTCAGCATGTCTGTATCTATCACAACAACGTAAGAAACAAAGTAATAGCTACAGCAGACATAAAGACGTGTGCAGACAGACTCACCAGTCCTGAGGTCCGTGGTTGGGCCTGAGGTGGGGGTGCTGGCAGCCCCTCGTTTTGTGATACATGGATCAGAAGGCCACAATCCTGCTCTAGAAACACACCTGTCGTCCCATCAATATTTCACACTTGAAACTTCGCAGACTCTTCCAACGCCAAATTATACCATGTGGTTTACCAACAAATATCCAAAATGCAGTTGTTGTATCTTCTCCTTGAGTTAAAATGAGTTTCCTTGAAAGCTAAAATGAAACATATCCTCCAATGTCCTAAAGTGCTGTGGGCTTCTCTAAACATCTACGTCCCAGCAGCCTTTGCCTGTCCTGAGCAGTGCCATGGTAACAGCCAGGTGTCCTGTTTCAGCTCTCCAGGAGAGGCCCTATCATCTAAAGGCATTCTTTATCATTGGACTTTTAATGACTTAATAATTGTAATAAAGAAAACATTCAGTAATAACTATATCTCTTTTCATAAACCAGTACATGTAACCTCTAATATTTATAGCTGAACAGTACAAATTATTGCTCATTTGCAAATAAAATAGTTTTTTCGGCAAACATGTAACAGTAAGTAAAAAAAGAAAAAAAGGTTAGCTCCTCTATATTTACAAAGATACATTGCTGAAAATATTTTTAAAAAATACCAACGACCTCATTGCCTCTAGTTCAGATGATCCTTTGCTCCATGACCACAAGATGGAGATAGACCGCAGCTGTGCATTTGTTACTGACCACACTGAATTATGTTCAAGCAGTTAAATGTTTTTAACTGTAACAATTCAATTTCAGATTAATCGTTTTCTTTTATTTGTGCTTGTCAATATTATAAGAAACTGTACATCTACAAAATGCAGATATTAGATGCTAATACATTATCTTCAGCTTTAGACAATACCAGGTGCAAAATGCTTTTCCTTGCTCTTGTCCTACTCTAAGGTGACATACAGTTGTCCATCTGCTGCTGTGGTTCGATTGAAAATGACAGACCAGAAATGCAGGAGCAGTTTTAGTAAGATTTTGTCAGAGTGTCTGTTGTCGTGCTGCAGGGTGTAATAAAAGTTTTACAGATAGAAACGGCCATGGGTGAAGCTTAGCGACAGCGATTAGTCATTGCACAGTCCACTAAAACCATCTTTCCCCATTCTAGCGACAACCCTTTCACGTTATGTCCAGTGCAATCAATAAAAAGTAGTAGCATAGTAGTTTGATTTTAGGAAAAGAAAAAAACAATTATATTTAGCTCCTTAGAAGGTCAGTGCCTCAATATATATGTTAATACGTTTCTTCTCACAACTTTAAGTTTTGGAAAGGGAAGGATGCTATAACAAGAAAGTTGAGTTGGTTGAATACGTTCCTTTGACTTTGCAGTTGAACTTTGAAAGTCTTTAGGCCCATTTTGGATATAAAACTTTGGTATAACGTTGACAAAAGTGATAAACGGGACTACATGATAATCCCTGGGTCATGGTCTTCAGGGTCACATTGTCATAGAGAGCGCCCCCACACATTTGATTTATTTTTACAGACCCACTCCCCATTGTCTAATAACCTAATCAGCATTCATACCTTGCCTTGATGATTCGGGACAATGCTTTTTTATTGAGGAAGTGATCTCACCCCTGAGTGCCAGAATCAGCCATTTTTACAGCCCATCTCCACTGGGTCCCATCCATCACCAGGGCGTCTGGGTGACACTAACACGAGACACATACTAACTCATTTAGGACGAGATGTATCACTCAAGAAATCTAACTCACTTACCGTCAGATCAGCTCATGTGGTGAAAAACCTCCCGTTTGTCCCAAATCCCTTGGTACTCCACAGAGCTCCACAAGGGTCTGGGCAAGGACTCTTTTGATTGTGTTTCTGTTCAGTGTTGTGTGCAAAATACAGCCCTGTCTTTTGATGGTTATATTTGAGCTAAAGAAGTGATAAGACAACGTGCATGCAAAGTTTAGTCACTAGATTTTTTTTTTCAGAAATCAAGAGAAATTGAACTAATTCCGAGTCCTATTCTTTCTAAGGACTTCTGTGGAAAATGTTTGAAGACCCAAGATCCAGCTCAGATATGGCTCACCAGAGGTGGAAACCTTTCAGGGTTTGCTAATCCAGCCAAGTTAACAAGGCCCAACATTGAAAAAGTACTGGTAAACTAATCATAGTATTTATTTTATAATTCACTGCAAAAAATGCATAACAACTTGCCAGTTGTTACCCACACTGGTTTGTGCATTACATTTTAAAATAGTTTTGTGTAGAAAGATTTTTGTTTAAGAAAAATAGAGCTGCAGTTGACCAAAGAACTAGTCGACTAAAGTCCTAATACCTAAAAAAAACAATTAATCGACTATGGCAGTATTGTGAAGGTGAGAGACGGAGTGTAACAGAAACACGTGATATAAATTGATTTAGTAACAAAGTTTACCATAAAATATATTTTGTAACCTCAACATTGACATAAAATGTACAGAAGAAGACTTTAGTTCACCAACTAATTAATCAACTAAGCGACTAAAGGTTGCAGCCTTAAAGAAAAATACCCAAAACAATAATAGCAATTCTATATCTCCATACAAGAGAACAAACAGCGCGGTGTATGATAAAGAGTTGAACTGCCTCAGTCTCTGCATCAGCTTGAAGCACTAGCCGGCTGCTGACTGTGATGACTAGCAGTCCCTGGAGCCACTGTTGGACTTTATTACATTATGGCTGTTAATTATAAATCTCCATCCAACTGAGCTCTGATGGCCTCAAAGTGCTGTAACGGGCCCGGCTTAGGAATGACAGTGCATCGTCAGACAACACAGCCCGTCCACTTACTTGCCTATAATGAATTGGTTATGAAGTGTTATGGTCCCTATAGTCTATGTTCAGAAAAATGACACTTAGATGTAAGCTCCGCAATAAGGGGATCATCTTTATTGCCCAAGAATCCACCTGAGAATGATAGCACAGAACAGCCCACCCAAACAAAGCTTATTTGAACATCTCTCTTGGCATAAGACATGACGTATATACAGCAGTGGGTACAGTATTCATACATTTAGATATGTCTTATTGGTGTCCCATTCAAAACAATATACACATAATAGCGACACGATATCTCAAATATTTAAATTAAAAACACAATTAGGAGTATAGGGTTTTGCTCCCTTCATTTCACGTGTGCGTAAAAGACAATTTCCAGATTGAACTATTCTTCACACAAGACACACAGACAAAGTAACAGAGGGCCACCACCAGTTTCCCCAAAACATCATATGGCTAAAAGGCAAAGTAGTGCACAAACTTTATCCTACACGTACGGGTCTATCAGAGAAAGGACACTGAGCACCTCCCTAATCCAGATTATACTGTATGGCAGCCATTTTACATATAATCTATGGTTCTACACAAGTATACAATATTTTAAGTACACTTCTAATCATTTTAAACTCAAATTTCATGATATGCTATAGTTATCAGTGCTGTAGCGGAGAAGCTAGTAAAAAATTATATTACTTAGATATTTAAAAATCTTTTACAAAATGATTGACTGTAATTGCTTTACTCTTCATTAATGCCACACAAGTAACAGTAAAAGAAACTGAACCGTTTTTAAATAAATAGATGCTGTCACAGAGTCATTTTATGACATTAATACTCTTTCCCTGAACAGTTCTGCTAAAACCAAAAGGGCTTGTATTGTTTTAGAAGAGGCTGATTACATTAGCTATTCCCTTTACTCATCTACATAATATTTCTGAAATAGATGTTGCAACTCACAATATTGCAGGGCTTTATGTCTCACAGGCCACATTATATTACAGTGGACAGTTGCTGGTATTTTTAATAATACAGTCTTTTAGTCTTTGGCAAAACTTGCCTCTTAGGACACATTTATCTGTCTATACAAAATGAAGAAATAAAATCAAACCATTGAAAGGCTCTCTAACCGCGCTAGAATGCATTAACAGGCTTCAAGATAGATTAAATAATCCACAATTTTCAAGTATAAGATGGTCTTTTGACAAAGGAAGCTCTACTTTTGGCATATATTAGTTAATATCTCTAGAAGGCGAGTCTTCTGCTTTACAGTGCCCTTCATTCCTCTTCGACCCACACGTCAACACACAGCAGGTGTCACATCTCACCGCGGTCTTCATTTAATAAAAAAAGAAAATAATAGGACAGTGGGAATAAGTGGGGCTCTAAAAATAATCCAGTCGCTTGCATATCACATTTCTTGGTATTTCTGAATTTATAACCAGTTTGAACGCAAGCACAAATGGACAGAAATGTGATGTAAAACCCATTAATTTCCCACAATTCTTCAGTCCTTCATTGTAGAGACTTGTGGATGTTAGGCTTTGGCCTCCAGCAGTTCCAGGAACAGTTTGTGCATAGGGACCCGGCCGTCCTGCTTGATGCTGCAGAAGTGTTGTACGGCCCGCGCGGAGGTCTGGCGGAGGAGGGGGAGAGTCATGATGAGTTTGCCCGCTCGGCGAGGGTCCTCTGGGTGTTGCGTGGCTTCATAGTCCTGGAGAGATCCATGGAGGACATCCTGGAGACGCTGCACTGCTTCTGGGTCTTCAATCTGCATGGAGTCTACCAGCAGGGGACATTAGACAGGATACTAAATTGTCCACACAAATGTCTTATTCTTAAAAATCATTGTTTTTAATGTAGTTTTTATTTGTTCTTGTTTGTTTGAAAAGATATGACAATCTGCTAATCTGGGAAGATCGTTAAATTGTGCTACAGTTGGCCTACACGAATTTATGTCATTTTTACTATAACAATGCCAGTGTTCATATTAAAGGTATTGTCTTTAAGTTGTCTAAAATTTGAAAACGTTTCAATGCTTAAAACAGACTACTTGATCCTATTTTATCATCTAAAGTAGCTCTAGAGGCCAGATGAAAAACATTTATGATATTATAATTATGATCTAAAAGCCATTGTGTACACCATATAACTGCCTTGGGACAATACAATATCTTCCCTAATAAAACTAATAAAAGTGGTAGAAAATAATAAGCCACATACCTGAATTAACTAGTGAGATTGCTTTCAAGACCACAAACTCCTCCTTTTCAATGCCCATAGTTTTGAATTTCTTCACCAGTTGCAGGATGGCATTATTGAGGTCGAGAAGTCCAGCCAGTTTTGACTGCTCCTCGTCCATGATGTAATCCTCAGCGTACACCAACTTGTCCTCCAGTGACAGAGACCGAAACACTACCCTCAAAATCAAGATCTCCATCCAGCCGCACTGCAGGAGGCTCATCTGGTCGGCTAAAGAGAGGGACGGGAAGCCTGGGAACACACAAATAATAGTTTAGTGAGAAGGTGACGTCAGATTAGACCAGTTGCTTTTGAATTTTCTGAAATAAATAAAAGCAGGTTACAGAACTAATACTTTGTTCCTATTTTCGTAATGGTACTCAGTCCAGAGTCCAAAAAAAGTTAAGGGATTGTAAAAAATGCTTTAAATGGACTATGATGTTATGTACACAATCTGTCATAATTTTGGCTTTACGTAGATTTTTAAAAAACAATTTCTTTCCTTGAATTCAATCAATTCATTATATATTTTTAGCTGAAACAAAAGAATTATAAACAGAGAAGATGTGTTTTTAGATTGAGTTGAAGATGTAAATGTAAAATTGGGTCAAATATTCCTTTAGGGTATATTCAGTTCATTCAGGGAAATGTTATGTAAATAAATACCCCTGTCTTGAAAAAGGAACCACCAATAACAATGTGTAATCACGAGTGAGCTCATGTCATCTGAAGCAGTTGTAACCAGCCTGATGTTAATATGTAAATATAAGGAGAAGCCCTTCTTTGAATGTGACACACTTTTGAGGACAGGTCAAGTCAGGTTTCCAAAGAAAATTGAAGAATACCAGAAGACAATATAGTGTTAACAGGCTGTGGATATTCGATATGGGCCAATGCCACTATGAATGCTTTTTTTTTTCAATGTTAGATCATTTTGATATAAAATAATACAAGAAAAGATGGTAAAAGCTCTGATCAGTAAGTGTAAGACCTGTACTTAATTGGTAATTGGCTTCGGAATAACCTCAATTAGAGTTGTGCGATATAAGTTATTTGTATGTTTTGTTATACACAGAAGACAATTGGTATTAGTGTCTTCCTAAAACCTTAAAGTACAAACTCAGTGTACATCCAATCTAGTGTTAATCATGAGACATAATGATATTTATTTTTTATTTTGAAGTATTTTTACAGTGAAGACTATAGCAAAAATAAATGCACAATAGCATGGTTCAATGATTTTCCAGATTACCAGGTCATCATCAAGTTATTCACAATACAAGCTTTTATCACCAGATTTCCCACCCCTACCTATTTTTTTCTTACCTAAAGTGTATCATTTACTGCGGTATATTCGTACAGCCTTGTGACATTGAATAAAGGGCATTACAAAGGACATAGGGAGTGAATAGGTTGTGAATTTAATTAAGCTCCATGGGACACACCCACTTTGATTAACAATTACACCCCACATGAGCACCATTAAACCCGCACACACACAAACACACTATGGTTGACGTTTACTGTAATTAAACAGTTGATTTTACAGGGCTGAGGGGTGATGGGCGGTGGGCTGTTTTTATTTTTGACACCATCAGTGATAGTTATCAGGATCCTCTGCTCTTTACGGCCACCTCAGGGACGTGTCAGTGGCGCCTAAGTCCCCACTATCCCGCCTCGATTGATTGGAAACCTAGTCTGTGCACACTTTCATTGGACGATAGGGATCAGTATTGTGGCACTCGACCATCGATTAGGGGCCAAGACCTGGTTAAGAGTGAGAGCATTTTGGCCAATTCAAATACGATCATTAAAAATAGGTCATATTCTGCAATTTTTTAAGCTTTTTTAAATTCATTTTGTACAGGTGGAGATTTCTATTTTTTGTTTTATCAAATGTAGCTTGTTTTAGGTAAGAGAATAGGAGCATTTTCAGCTCTTGAGAAGATTAGCAGCTCAGCATATAGGATTACTCAGAAATACAAGTGTTTTTGATGAGAAGACAACTATAACAAGAGCTGAGTTAGTTAATAGGGTCCCTTTAAAACAATATCCCAAAAAGATTTGACATGTAGATACAATTCTCATGCCAGTGTCCATTATATCATACACAGCCACTCACCCCACTGTTGCTTTCACACGTACATCTGACCGCCAACTCGACGAAGACTCAAAAATGCCACAAGCAAAGCGGGCAGTTGGTCTTTGGCCAGCTCATCTGCCAGTCTGCCCCTCAGACTTCAGCGGCCATCACTGTCAATCTGCCTGATAGGAGCCGACGCAGAGGGAAGGGGCGCGGCCAGGACAGTAGCCCGCTCACACTCACCTCCCCCTGGGCAAAGAACTCAGATGGCCAGGGCCTCTTTGCCCAAGACCCCGGTTCACTGAGGGATAAGGGGCTGTGTGGCCTGCCACTCACCCAGAGCTGATGTGACATGGCCATTACGCTTCTGGGAGGGGCACCATTTTTAAGATCTGTTTTTGTCTCTGCGTCTTTTCATTTTTTCATTATTGTCTTTAACTGCAATTTGGCATCTTTTATTCCAAAAAAAGGAAAGGTAAAAGCATAAGGGAAATATGGAAATAGTGACTAAAATCTGACTTTTAATTTAGCCACATTTTCATTCAAGGCTCTAATCCCCCAAAAATAATAATGTTAAATTAAAAACCATAACACTATTGCAATGTCTTTAATTTTTTGCACGAGATATTGCACTTGCTGATATTGCGATAATAACTGTGCAGTCTTAGTACAGTCTCTTCAGAATCTTGGCTACTGTTTAGTGATTCCGATTAGCATACATTTTACAGAGGCATCTTTCAGTAAAAACCTATGCTTTATATAAAATTGAAAAGTTATAAATTAAAAGATTGCTCTATTTCTAAGTGTCTATTCAGCCTCCGGTGGAAATCTGCCACTGCTGCTCCACTGGCAAAAGGCCACAAATACACCCATCACCACCAGACTGACTGTTTCTAACCAACAATGGGGGTAAAGAGGTGGACAGCACTAGCCCGGGGGTGGGTGCTGACAAGAGAAGTGCTGCTATGCTTTTTATTTTTTTAACATAACAATAGAAATGCTGATGAGAAACCCCATGACTGTAAAAATGGTGTGTGTAGGAAGAAACACAGGGACAAATTAAGACACAAACCTACACAGCTGCCCGGTTTGTTTTGTAAGCATTCCTAAGACAAAGCATCAACAGAACCCAGGTGTTTCCCGGGTGATGTTTTGGGTGAGGCTAAACGTGACTGATAAAGACGGAAAACATTCTAGGAGACAAAAAGCACGTAAGATTCTGGTGGGCCTCGATTATTGTGACGTCAAAGATGAAGAAATGTAAGGGCCGAGACTTGTTCAGAATAACAGTTTGATGACAAAAGTCTGCTGTCATCATAACAAATGGAGGTCTACAAAATGAAAATACAAATTCAAACAGCCTAATAGAAATTTACTTCCACTAAGGTAATGTTTCCACAAGAAGTAAGGAATGTACTGTATATAAAAATGTTAGTAATCTATTTTTTTAATCGAAAAGGGCCAAATGATTCTTAAAAATTGCGAGACAGGGCCAAAGATACTAACTCCAACTACAATGAATTAAGTGTTTAGTCATTGTGGATTTTTCCAATGGAAAACCTTTGTGGTTCAAAAAGCACAGCATTCACCCAATATCTCTTTAATATAATATTTCTGATTTGAGTCTATAGGTCTAAGCACTAAATCTATACCTTTATGGGGGTAAGTCCTTCTTGTTTTAAAAGTTACATAATCATCACTTGCTGCTTTTAAGTCAGTTACAATGCCCCTAAAGTCTAAAAGCAGCATAGTGTATAACAGCTGAAACATATTTATTTGTTCTAAATTGAAATTATTATTTGTTGGACAGTTTCCATACTTTTTAGAATTAAGATGTGAGGTTCAGATCATAAAGACAGACTTCTATCTCTGCCCATTAGGTCCGCGATTACAACTGTCAACATAACTGCATACCAGCATTTTAATCCCACTAAGCTGTCACAATGCACTTCCCTCTTTTCCACTCGCTCGTCCAAAACAGAAAACCCTTGGATGTTCTTATATGTCTTCCTGTCACTGCGAACAAACAGTCTCTCACCAGGAAATGGGATCTAACTTCAAGGAGTCATCTTAAATCGGTTTGCCAGGGCACTAAGTGTAGAAGAGCCTGTACCAAGAGACTGCCAAAAATCAACAGACTTCTTGGCTTCACTATCCACAGAAATCCCTCCTGTGATCTGATTAATGACTTAATGTGAGTTAATGTAATGTGTGGGGCCACAGCGGGTGATGAAACGGACATTGAGCAGGTACCTGGGATATGCTTGGCCCAGCCGATGTTGACCACTAGTTCTCGGTCAGCCAGGTCACACAGGGTGGTCAGTGCCTTGATGTCGCTCTCTGGTACTGTGGGGTCAGGCATGGCGAAGATACTTTCAGGCTCGGCCACAAGCAGCAAGGAGACCACTTTATTTTCTGCTACATTTCCACCTGAAACTAAAAACAGTAGAGAAGAAACATCATAAAAACTGGGCTGTGTATTTTCTTTTGGTAGGCTACACAACTTTGAGCCTTAGGCGGGGCACACCCTTGATTATTGTTGGCATTTGCAACACTTGAAGAGATCCAGAAATTTATTGTACAACCATTAACTGTTTTATGGTTTATTCAGGGCATTACATTTTTTTATTCATTTATAATTGATACTTTTGAAATATGTGCACAAATATAACTGGCTAGAGCTAAAATCAGTGGACAAATCTAATAAAATCAATCCACAAACAAAGTTAATACCGAACTGTTGTACACACTTGCAGCTATGTACACATTTCCAATATTTGTTTTAAAATTTGTTTTAGAAAATTAGTACTTAGCATGACTCAGTGTTCAAATTTCCTGTTAAGAGTTAAATGAGCCTCTAAGTCATAATGTTGCCATGGACAATAAGCTTCCAGTTTCTCCCAAATGTTTAACCATCAACTGTGAAGTAGCAGAGTCATTTCCGTCTTGCCTCTGTCACGTTCTGACTACACTGGTTCATTCAGAGTTCAGTGTAAGTGCTTATGTGTAGGGCTTACATGTTTTCTTCTGGGGCAGGCCGCTCTGTGGATGCAGGTAGGGGCTGTTTTCGGAGTCTATCCTCCTCTTGTACTTCTGCCTGCCTCCGCGAACCCGATCCAGACGAACACCTATGAAAACAAAGCAATACGTCAAGTCGTGTTTTCCGGTAATTCATTGATCATTGACGTTAAATAGAACTGTGGATCATAAGGGCTATGGATCAATGAGCAGAGCATTTATGCCTGAAATAGATCTGACTGGGCCATGGTAATGCTGGTCTTGAAGTACAACATCAGGATTTTGGTTTGAGCAGTTTTTTAGTTCAACGAGAGAGCTCTAGTTAGGGCTGAACAAATTTTGGAAAAAAAAATCAAAATGTTATTTTTTAAAGCAACATTGGGATTGCAAATGAATTTGTGATTATTTTCCCACTGTATTATTG